>BQNB010007136.1:55673-94662 GCA_026074375.1 Tanacetum coccineum | reverse complement strand
GAGCCGAGCACGAGATCAAAATATGAGACTCGAAATGAGCTTGAGCTTAATATATTAACGAGCCGAGCTCGAGCTCGAGCTCAGGCTTGGCTCGGCTCGTTTCCACCCCTAGTTTTTCATATATTGGATATCCTTCAGTTATTGAATGATACACTGATGCAACTTGGATCAGCAACACTGAAAACAATTCTTCAACAAGTGGATGGGTATTCTTGTTTGGGGGAGGTGCAATCTCATGGGCTTCCAAGAAGCAAACTTGCATTACAAGTTCAACAATAAAATTTGAATTTGTAGCTTTAGCAGCTGTTAGTAAAGAAGTTGAATGGTTGAAAACCCCGATTCTTGATATTCCATTGTGGTTTAAACCTATAACACATATTTTTATTCGTTTTGATGGTTCAGCTACATTGTCAAAGGCTTATATCCAGATGTACAATGAGAAGTCTAGACACTTAGGTGTTAGGTATAGCATGATTCGTAAACTTATCATAAAGGGGTGATTTCTATAGAGTTTTTAAGGTCTCAACAAAATCTAGATAATCACTTGGCGGAGGTTTTAACTAGGGACTTAGTTATAAAGTAGGCTAAAGGGATGGGTTTAAAGTCCAACTTAGTCACTAAGCATTAAGAAACCCAATTCTCTCCTGAGGAAACTTAAGAGCTGAATTCAATGTGGAAAGCTTGATGTTCAGTGGACTATAGCACATGTATTTACATATCATCCTGAGGATGTGCTCGGACTTGCTGAAGGATAGTTTGAGGGTTTCTTCTTAATAGTTTAAATTTTGAAAAAGTGCATGAGCAGGTGCATGAATAAAAGGGAGCTACCTATGTGAATATGAAGTTTTGTCGCTTCAGAGAGCTTTGGGCTTTTAGCTATTAGAACATTCAAAAAATGGATATGGGCACATGGATTATATAGTGTCATGAGCATTTAAGTGTTTGAAAACGTATGTGTATGTTATCTTCAGTTATTCAAATGGGTTGAAGGGTTCAATTTTTAGAACTCTTTGATTCTTGAATATTTAAAATGTGTAATGTACTGAGGTGGAAATTCAATCTTCGAGATATTTCCATTTATGCATTGGTTTTATTCTATTGTTATTTTTCATGCAAAAGGAATTGTACTAAATTGGAGAGGATTGTTAGAAATTTATGCAATTGAGGGATTTAGTCATACATGGAAATGGGTTTGGAGTTTCAGAGTGCACACCCAATGAACTTCCCTGACTCGATTAGTGGTTTTCAGCGACCTAATGAACTCATTAGTAAATAAACTCTAAGTAAGTTTATTAGGGAGTAACTCATCAAAAGGTTCAATCCTTCAGGGATTTATCTCATTAGAGAGTGTTACTCTTCAGTGAGTAAACTCATCAGCAACTTGTACTCATCAACAACTAATGAATATTTATTGATGAGGTGTCATTTATACACTTTTTCGGAGTCACTTAACCCCCAAAATCATGCAAATATGCTATATTATTACACTAAATCATTTCTTTTTTTGTAATTAGCTTTTAAGAAGCACTTGGATGGAATACACGTGACTTGGGCTCGATTCGAAAAGAAACAAGGGAAAAACACAACTTTTTAGCTTTGCGGCCATCGTCGTGACGTGGTCACCAGAAGTGCCAGAAAGATGATTTTTTGCTAAATTAGTGTGTGGACACAGAGTCACCAAAAGATCATGATTACGTCACAAATCTAAGGTGACGGCGTCAAAATCAAGTCGGTGGAAAAACCGTAACTCAGTTTCGACGGGGTGACAGGGAGATGGCGTCCCAAAACCCTAGTGACGTTGTCACAATCAATTTCCTATAAATATAACCCATTAATTTATATCATTCATGTATGGGACTTTGGAGAGTCATAGTGCAGGTACTATAGATGAATTTTAGGGTTTTTTATGCCCTTTGTACTTACATACTCACATGTTGGTTTGAAGCTAAATAATTCATTATTTAATCATTCAAATATGTCTATGTGTTTGATGATTAATTGCTTTTCTTTTCTTGTTAACATGTTAGGCTAAATCTAATTGTGTTTGCTTATGATTGCGTGAAACCTAGTTGTGAACTTTGATTTGTTACTTCTTGTTAGTGGTGTGCACGTAAGGCATTAGAAAACTAGCTATAAGACATTACAATAGCATAGACGTCTAGTGAAACGGGATTAGATTAAGTGAAACCCTCATGTGTAGGAGGATAACTATTTAAGTATTTATTACGTGTGATTTACTATTGAGTGAGCAAGGTGTGTTCCAGGAGCGCTTACTTAGGTGGTCACGTAGACACGTTTCTAAGCAACTCGTAATTATAAAAGAGGAATAATTACGCATTACACTAACGAGGGTGACATGATAACAGGTTAGAAGGATCAACTAGGGAGTAGTGCATATTAAGTGAGAACGTTTGTTTACCTATACGAGTTCTCGCCACTTTTACTTTTCTTGCATAATTAGGAGTAGTTTAGATTAGTTTAAACCCACCTCTCCCAACATATTGATTTTACTTGCTTTCTAAAAAAAACACAAAAATTCTCTTCTCTCGACATCTTAGTGACATGAAATTCGAACCTACCTCACTATTCCCCATAGAACGATCAATCCCCCCGAGTCTTGCATATACTACACTATAACGATTAGGTACTTTGCCTAGGAGGATTGTAAAACTTCGGTGTTGCTATCTGCCGCATCAAGTTTTTGGCAGCCTACTGTCGGGGATAGTATTATGTTTTTAAATTTATTATAACTTTGATCTACTCTACTAGTTTCATGCTCGACAGTGTAGATTTTTTATTTTTCTTTTTAGTTAGCTTTCTTTTAGTCTATCTAATCTTCGTTCCCTTTATTTTGTAACTTTCCTTTTGTTAACCAACATGGGAGACGAAAACCAACCACGTACTTTAGGAGATTATTCCTGACTTAGCCATAAGGGCTATCGAAACACTATTGAACTTCCTGAAGGAGCCAATGAGGCATCTCTGCGATCTGACACCATCCGGTTAGTGAAAAACGGATGTGCATTCCACGGACTACGGTCCAAAGACCCAAACCAACATCTTAAGGATTTTCTCAAAATTACCGATGCTCTTGACCTTAATAGTGCCGATAAAGAGTGAACGCATTTGTATTTATTCCAATTCTCTTTTCGCGATCAAGCTAGCAATTGGATTGAACGTTTACTCGCGGGATATATCTCCACTTAGTAGGATCTTATCGCTCGTTTCCTTGCTTATTTTTTCCCACCGGGAAGAACTACTAAACCTAGATATGACATCTTGATGTTCCTACAACATCATGGTGAATCTCTTTCTGAAGCATGGACTCGTTTTAAGGACTTACTCCAAAAAGTTCCTCATCGTAGCATTGATTTTTGGCTCCAAATCTAAATTTTCAATGATCATGTCTCCTATCCTCTTAAACGTGAAATTGACCACGCTGTCGGTGGAAAACTTCGTGACAAGAGTGCCGAAGAATCTTGAGATTACATTGAGGACCTCAACCTCTATGACAACGAAAGTTTAAATGACCCAAGAGATCTCGCAAAACTAGTCAAGATAATCTCTTTCCCTCAAGATGTCCCAAGTACATCTGACCGTTATCTCATTGAGCTCGAAAATCAAGTCCAACGCTTGATGAAAGCTCACATCTCCCCTAAACAATCCATTTAAGTGAAAAAAATTGCTTCTTCATGTGAGATTTGTAGTGGTCCCCACGACACTCGATATTGCATAAAAAATCCAGAGCAAACTTTTATGGATTATGCATCTTCGCGTATCGACGAAGCGGGAGGTAAGTGGTTTACTTTCAAAACCGAGAAAAACACTCTTAGTGACATTTATAACCCATCTTGAAGAAGTCACGCAAACCTTCGGTGGAGGCAACCTCAAAATGCTAAAATAATTTTTCAAACCAACCTAATCCTTTTAAAAAAAAGGATTCGCCCACGAACCGTACCTTCAATAACAATCCTCAAAATTTTTATAATCAATCAAATCTTAAAGGATTAGTGTCCAATTTCATGGCATCTCAAGACGTTTTTTTGTCCAAGTTTGAAGCCGATTTCAAACAACAATAAAGCGAGATGACCAATAAAATCGACACTTTCTTGAAGGTTATCAATGACCGAATGACGGGTGCCCTACCAAGTGACACCGTTAAGAACCAGAAACTAAATGTTGATTCCACCTCTTCGGTTTTGTATGCTCGTTCTTACTCACATATGGATGATCCACAAAGCTCTTCCAATCCTTTCCAATTGGTCAATGCTATTAAAACGTGTTTCAAATCAACAAATACTTTTCCCAAAGACAAACAACAAACCAAAATTTTAACGGTCGACGAAATTGAAACACCAAAACCAAAAGAACCCAAAATAGCTCTAGAAGATGTATTTAAATATTTTCATCTTTGTTGGGACTTAAAAGACTTCATGGATTTCTTAAAGTTACTACTGCTCAGGTACATAATGGAAATTATGCTAAGTAAGTTAGTACTGGTAGTATTATGTTACCACTGCTAGTTACTACTGTTAGTATAATTTAGTACTGCTAGTACTAATGTTACTACTGCTTATGTTTATTAGTGCTGCTGGTTAAAGGATTACAACTGTTTGAAGACTGTCTACTGACAAGGGGATAAAGATGAATTAAAGAGATAAAGATTGTTTGGATAACAAGAATACTTGTGAAGATAAGTATTAAGATATTTATGTACAAGATATACATAATGTATTTATTTAGAAGATTACGTTTATGTTTAGAAAAGATTAAGATATCTTAGAAATGTATTGTAAGCCGGCTAGGACTCCTCAGTCTATAAAAGGATGCTCTAGGGCATTAGTTGAGATATCACATCATCATCAGTTTTGCACATAAGTCTTCATAGTTTGTCAAAGTCGATTAAGAGAAAAGCTTCAAGGTTGTAAACCCCAGTACTAAGTTAAGAGTACTCGTATTATTGATCTAATAATATTGGAGCGTTTGGCTATATCTTTGTTTGTTTAAGATTACTGTTTTATTCATAATACTTCTAGGTATTAAGGTGTAGATTCCGCATACACTTTAATATACATACAATGTTTCTAAAACAAGTTATTTTGGATTTATCCAAGGTAATTTTAACCTTAGAATAAAAAATACAAACCTAAGGAATCGTATGGTTTGGGATCAACAAGTGGTATCAGAGCTTTGCTTTGAGAAACTTTGATTTAGAAGACATGGAGCTTGAATCTACAAATAGTGGTCCTACTTCAAAGCTTTCCATACTCAAATTGGGTGAGTATGAGATGTGTGTTATTAGGATTAAGCAATACTTCCAGATCCAAGACTATGCACTCTTGGAAGTGATAGAAAATGGTGATTCATGGGTTTCAGTACCTCATACATCTCAGGAGAATGGCATAACAATTAAAAAGATATCTACACCTGCCACTGTAGAAGAGAAGACAAATAAAAAGAATAATGTTAAAGCTAGGGTTTGTTACTCATGGCACTTCCAAATGAACATCAACTAACATTCAGTCAGTATCCAGATGCTAAATCTATGTTTGCTGCCATTGAAACAAGATTCAGAGGTAATGCAGCTACCAAGAAAACTCATAAAACTCTCTTGAAGCAACAGTATGAGAATTTCAGTGCAACAAGTGCAGAGTCTCTTGACTCTATTTTCAATAGGCTTCAGAAGATAGTCAGTAGGCTTGCTATCTTGGGTGTAATCATTGCCTAAGAAGACTTAAACTTAAATTTTTTAAGCAGCTTACCACCAGAGTAGAACACTCATGTAGTTGTTTGGATGAATAAGCTTGAGATTGAAACTATGAGTATAGATGATTTGTACAACAATTTCAAAATTGTTGAACAAAAGATAAAGAAAACTGTTGGTACATCTAGTGGTGGTCAAAACTTGGCCTTCATGACTGCACCAAGCTCTAACAGTACCAATGATGCTAACACTGCTTGTCCATAAGTTAGTGCTGCTAGCCCTAGTGTTAATGCTGCCAGTCCACAAGTTTGTACTATAAATGTCAGTGATAATATTGTGTATGCTTTCATGGTTAAAAATCCTAATGGTTCTAATGTCCTACACCGGGATTTAGAGCAAATTTATGAAGATGATTTGGAAGCAATGGATCTGAAGTGGCAGCTCTCTTTGCTAAGTGTGAGAGCAAAGAAGTACTATCAGAGGACAGGCAAGAAGATTTTTATTAATGCTAATGATATTGCTGGATATGATAAATCTAAGGTGGAGTGTTACAACTGTCATAAGTTGGGACACTTTGCCAGGGAGTGTAGAGCACCAAGAAGCAAGGAAGGTCAGTTCAAAAATCAAGACAACACCAGGAAGCAAGGAAACAATGAAGACACATCTTCAAAGGCAATGTTGGCTATTGATGGTGTAGGTTTTGATTGGAGTGACATGGCAGAAGAACAAATTCAGACAAACATAGCTCTAATGGTATTTTCAGACTCAGAGGTATACACTGATAAAACTTGCTCTAAAACTTGTCTGAAAAACTATGAAACTCTTAAGAAACAGTATGATGATTTGCTTGTTAAGCTTAATGAATCTGAATTTAAAGCAACTACTTATAAAAGAGGTTTAGCTACTCTAAAAGATCAAATTATCACATATAAAAAGAATGAGGTTCTTTTTAGTGAAGAAATAGGAGTTCTTAAAAGAGATGTAGCTTGTAAAGACTATGAAATAAATGTGCTTAAAAGTGAGCTTGAAAAAGTTAAGCAAGAAAAAGATGGCATTGATTTTAAAATTGAGAAATTTGATAAGGCCTCAAAAGACTTAGATCAGTTGTTAGGAAGTCAGATAACTAACAAAAGTAAAAAGGGTTTGGGGTATAGTGTAGTTCCTCCACCTCATCCTTTAATCTATAATAGACCTAATAAGCTTGATCTGTCTTATTCTGGTCTTGATGAGTTCAAAGAGCCTGAATTCAAAGGTTATGGTCCTAAGAATAGTAAGCAAGAGTCTAATGTTGTTTGTGATAAAGAATCAGATAATTCTAAGGAAAATTCTGATGAGTCTTTGGTAGAAGAACAAGTATCACAAGACAAAAGTAGCTTTGTTGAATCTTCACCTAATGTTGATAAAGAAACTGTTTTTCCTGTTAATAAAAAGGTAGAGTTTACAAAACCTGAAAATCATGAAAAACCAGTTAAAAAGTCAGTTAGGTATGCAGAAATGTATAGATCACAATCTCCTAGGGGGAATCAGAGGAATTGGAATGGACAGAAGTCCAATCAACTAGGAAAAGATTTTGTGATGTATAACAAGGCTTGCTTTATATGTGGAAGTTTTAATCATTTGCAGATTAATTGTCATAATCATCAAAGAAGAGGCATAGTATCTAGAAATAACTACAATAGGGTGGATGCCAAAAACACACACCCTAGTGTACTCAGGAATGAATTAGTCTCCCCAAAGTAGTTTTATTGAGTAACTGGCCTCACACCACTTAATATGTTAGGAAAGTTGTTAATTCTGCTCACTTAAGAATGCAGTTATAGTGCTAAATCAAAGACCCCATTTTTCAACAAGCCCAATCAACTGCTAAGAGGCCTTTTTATAAGCACAACAACATTATCTAGAAGATTGTGTTGAAGCTAAAAGAAACGGACTATTATACCTAGATGAATAATGCAGTTAATACTGCTAGGTCTTATTCAGGAAAAGTTAATGTTGTTAGGGTAAGAGGGGTAAATGCTGTAAAGTCCTCAGCATATGGGGTTTGGAAACCTACCAAACCTAATGGTGCATCATTGTTTTAAAAGACACTAACTTACATTGATGCACGAGGCAGATCCAGTCAGTAATGGCTGGGGTCCCTAAAGGAATCTTATTTTCCCTCTATTCTTTTGTGTTGGGAAAGTCATAACCATGATGATTAAAGGATTATTGACAGTGGTTGCTCAAGGCACTTGACTGGTAACAATAGCTTATTTCTTGATTTCAAGCAATTTGATGAGGTTATGTTGCATTTGTGAGGGGAGGTGATATGGTGGTAGAATCATGGTAAGGAACACTTAGACTGTAATCTTGATTTTAAAGATGTATACTTTATCAATGAGTTTTAAATTCAACCTTATTTAGTGTTCACAGATGTGTGACCAAAAACGGAAAGATGTTCTTTTTACTAAACAATGAATGTCTTGATTATTATCTCCAAATTTTAAGTTGCCTGATGAAAACTCAGATAACTTATCTAAAATTCCTTGAAATGAATATGTTACGTTTTGATATGAAGAAATAGTTCTAAAGAGAGTTTGACTTGTACTTGTTGCAAAGGCTTACATTAGGATGAATCATTGCTCTAGAATAGAAGACTTGGTCATATTAATTTTAAAAACATAAATAAGTGTCTGTCATAGGATAATCTAGTAAGTGGGATTTGCCTACATAACGTTTTGAAAATGGAACCCAAAACCTGTGTAGGCTTGTCTTAAAGGAAAGCAACACAGAGCTTATTGTAAGTCCAAAGTTCTGAATCCAATTACAAAGCCTTTGTTTATGCTACATATGGATTTGTTTGGTCCAACCTTTGTGAGTAGCTTGATGCATAAGAAGTACTTGCTGGTAGTCACTGATGATTTAGTTAGATTTACATGGCATTGGTTTTATTTTTAACAATATGGATGAAAACCAGTGAGATCCTTATTGAGCCTTTATCAAAGAAATAGAAAACTTAGTGGATAAAAAAGTGAAAATAATCAGAAGTGATAATGGAACAGAGTTTAAGAACAAAGTTATGGATGATTTTTGCAAACAAAAGGTTATTAAGAGAGTAGTATAGGTTATAGCTAGGACTTCTCAGCAAATGGGTTTAGCTGAGAGGAGGATATAGACACTCCATTGACGGTTGCTGAACAATGTTAAACTGACTTTAAGTTACCTACCACATTTTAGGTAGAAGCAGTTTCAACTGCTTGCTATGTACAGAATAGGGTTTTAGTAGTCAAGCCTCATAACAAGACACCTTATGAACTTTTTAGAGGTTTTAAACCAGCTCTAAGTTTTATGAGAATTTGGTTGGTCCTGTTTACTATTCTTATACTGTTGGAAGTTTAGGCAAGGTTTGATGGCAATAAATGTGATGAAGTGTTTCTTTGTTGGATTATCCCTTTGATGTAGTAAAGCTTTTAAGGTAATACAACAGCTGAACCAGGAGAGTAGAAGAAACTTGCATATTAGGTTTTTAGTGGAAAATACTATGATAGAGAGAATGGTCCAAAATGGTTGTTGATATTGATTCTCTAACCCAAATCTTATGAAACTTCGTTCCAGTTATTGCTGGTACAATTTTAATGTCTTGCAGGTACATCAGAAGGAAAAAGTTATATTGGCATAGTGATGCCATTTGGAATAAGTTAATTCATACTTTGATTCACCTTCCAGGATGTTGATAAGGTGAACCCCAAAAATGCTGATGATGTCAAAAAGAAGGTTTTGTTGAAGATGGTCCAAATAATGAGAATGATGAACAAGAAAGGTTTGCAGATGATAGCAGTACTAAAGATGTTAATGCTGCTGGGCAACAAGTTAATACTGCCAGTCTTGATGTTAATACTGGTAGTCTTAAACTTAATGATGTTGGCCCATCAGTTAGTACTGCTAGTCCCACACTTGAAGAAGATAAATCCACTTATAAGATAGACCTGAAGTTATTGGGAACATCCCACAAATTCCTATATCGTTCCAACACTCCACAATACAACGAATTCATAAAGATATCCCCAATTGAGAATGTGATTGGTTGAAGTGCAGTACAAACTGTCAGACAAGAAGAATATCAAACCCTACTTTGAATAAGGGTGTTCTTTTGATGTTGTATGACGAAAACACATGATACCAGATAACTGTTTTATATGCTTGTTTCCTATCACAATGAACCAAAAAAGCATTGCTAAAGCTCTGATCTAATTCATCCTGGGTGAGGAAGCAATGCAGGAAAAGAAACCTTTTTCAATCTCAACTTTAAATAGTTCTGGATACTGGTGGATTCCCTAATGGAATCAGGCCATTGGAACATTAATGGGTCTTCGGAATAAGGCACCAAGATGAAAGGGGCATTGTGATTAGGAACAAAGCAAGGTTAGTTGCACAGGGTCATAGATAAGAAAAAGGTATTGATTATGAAGAAGTGTTTGCTCTGTGGCAAGAATGAGGCAATAAGATTGTTTTTGGCCATAGCTTCTTTTATGGGTTTTTGGTATATCAAAATGAATGTAAAGAGTGCTTTCTTATATGGAAAAACCATTGATGGAGAAAGTCTATGTTATCTCAACCACCAGGATTTATATGATCCTGGCATCAAGACAAAGTTTTTATACAAGTTGGTTCATGGCACTTTATGTTTGCTTTTAAAACACCCCCTAATTTACACGCAGCGGATACCAACAATTTGGGTTGTTAATTTTTGTACAATAGTCATAAGACATAAGAAACGATCAATAGATGTTTTAAAACAAACAAACAACCATTCCATTCCATATTTATCAGAGTTCAAAAGCGTAGTCCCAAGAGATCGTTACCATACATAAAATAAGTTTGATTTAACCAAACTAAAACAAGTTTTTAATGAGGAATGGGTTTTAAATGACAGACAAAAAGTTTTAGAGCAATTCTCCTCTCAGTGCTCCAAGCTTAGTAATTCAATTACCTGAGATGAAACATGCTTAAAAGGTCAACACGAGGTTTGAGTGAATTCAGCTTGATAATTGATAAAAGTGTTGAACACAAGCATAATAATTATCATATGCATCATATAGACTTGTTGATCAGACAAGCTAATAAACAACAGTTGCATTGAGCTCGCGACACCGATCCCATTGACGAAATTCATAATTCAATTTATAATATATATTGATGCCCCAGGTTAGGTAATTTTCTTCAGATACCTAATCAAATCTTCACATATATTATGTCCGTACATGGGAGTGACTCACTTTCCCGGATTCAAATTCCCAAAAAACCGAACCGGGTTGTAAGCCCATAGCGCTATTAATTGTATGAGCGGCTACCATCATGGTAGTTGACGGCTCCACGATTGGGGGTTCTTATGCGATAGTACTCATGCATCAACATTTTAATCACATACGGGTCCATAGATACGAGAAGAAAACTACTTGGGTTCGTTTTATAAAAAACTAGCATGCATCTCCCTCGCGGGGTTTAGAAAAATTCTTGAAAAAGTGAAAGGCGAGGCGCTTAACGAAATCCACCTTGAATGCGGACTGTAATATCAAGTAATATAACGAGCTGAAGTAGGACAAAATACTCTCAAAGGTGCGCCATAAAATAAAAAGGCCAGCGACTTAGAAAATTAACTAATACTCACCGAAAAGGAAAATGAACCAACGATGACTTTATAAAGTTTTACTTATGTACGAACTAGCATGGATTGCATTTCCACTTTTTCGTGATGATAAATTTTTTACTTAAATTAATCGTCTCCTAATCTGTATTAATATGTCATTCACACCATGTTTCTCTTTTACTCTTTATCCGTCAACTCATACAAAATTACCCGCATTTGTGTTTTAGTCTCTAGTAACTTTTTATTATAAATTCTGAAATCTTCCAACTTTGTTGATCATAACTAAATCCGTACTTTCATACGAGTATGAGGCTTTCACCTCCAGAAAGAATTTTGAGTCTACTTTTCAAAAATACAGGCCTCACTGTCCAGGGGGTCAATGATCCTGTGTGAAATTACCATTTTACCCTTCTATGTCAAAACAGTTTATTTTCTGAATATTTCCACTCCACGAAAATGACCTATAAAACAAAATCCTATGCATGCTAAGAAACGTGAGTACACACTTGGAGATGGCTAGCTTATAGTGTCCCCTACAGGGGGAACAACTTTTTATTTCGAAAGTTAGTGCACAAATATGGGGTCTATACCCCGTTCCCTAACTCGAGTGCAAAAATGTGACTAGTTTTAGTAAATTGGCCTGTTTCTAGCTCAGGAGGAGATAGGCTTATCCAATTAACCACAATACACTTAGGACACATACTCCTATTCATTATACATTTCCCAGGTACCCTATTACCAAAAATATTTCTGTATATTCCAGCTGTTTTGCTATGATGTAAATCAGTTTCATAAACCCTATTATAACCCAATTTACAGACCCTAAGCCAAAATGTTTGAGAAAACAACACGTTTTGCTACTGTTTCAAAACAGTCTCTATAAAATCCAACCAAACCTATTTCTAACTCATTTAAAACACAATCAACTCTTATGCAAAGCCACAACACATATCCTAAACATATCCCATACTCATCAATATATATTTTTATAGCAAGTAATAATATCAAAATAGTCTTATAAGAAAAATTTAGGAAAAGTAAGAAAGATGGCTTACTATAATGATTACCCAAAACAAAAGGACTTCTTTACACCAAGACTTGAATCTTTACCCAATACCTCTAGAACATCATCATTTCTTCATGCAATAACTCTATGAAAACTTGAATTAATTCAGCCCCAAATGTGGTTATATGATGGATTTTTGATGGGTTTTAAATATTAGGAAATGTATTACAAGAGTTATGGTTTAACTAGTAATATTTGTGATTGAAGAAAATTGATTTTCTTGTTGTTCTTGGTGCTCTAGTTCATAACAAAGAGAGGAACAAAGAGATGTGTGTGTAAAGTTTTTGTAAACAATGGGAGGAAATGGAAGACACATGGTTTTGTATGTGTTATGCATGCAAGGGAGTTAAGACAAGTGTCTTAGACACTTGTCCTAAGAAGGACACGCCACAAGGGTGGTGTTGACCAAGTTTTTGGTGTCCTACTTATAGTGTAATTGTTGTTTAGGGTATAAATTTTAAGATAGGTAGGTAGTTTTGAGGCTAACGGGTATTAACGTAAAATATAACGAGGGTTAAGGCGAAACCACAAGGTAAAAACGAATATGATAAAAATAATTCTACATTAAACGAAATGTTTTTCTGAAAAGTTTAATTTACGAAAGGTTCAAGACGAATAATTGTTTTAAGAATAGCTCGAATTTAATTAAAACGACGATTTCAATAAAATGTGTAGATGTAAATAAAAGTAACTTGTTTAAAATTTATAAATTAATTATGAGATTAGAAATAGTAGTGACCTTAAATACGGGGGTTTTACATCCTCCCATCCTTACGGGAGCGACACCCCGGGGCTCGATTATCGCCACCTCCTCGCTTCTTGCTCGGAAATAGATGCGGATACTTCTTCATGAAAAAGTCTTCTATTTCCCATGTAAATTATGGACCTCTCCGTGAGTTCCAACGAACCTTAACAATAGGAATCCTGCTCTGCTTCAACTGCTTTACTTCACGGTCCATAATTTCCACGGGCTCTTCGATGAAGTGCAATTTATCATCCAGTTGGATTTCTTCAAGTGGAATCACCAAGTTCTCGTCCGCGAGGCATTTCTTGAGATTAGAAACATGAAACGTATTATGAATGCCACGAAGTTTTTCTGGCAACTCTAATCGATACGCCACAGGACCAATTCTTTCAATAATCTTGAACGGTCCCACATAACGTGGACTCAACTTTCCCCTTTTTCCAAAACGAATTACGCCCTTCCAAGGCGAAACCTTAAGCATAACCATATCACCCACATTAAACTCCATCGGCTTTCTTCTTACATCTGCATAACTCTTTTGTCGGCTTCTTGCGGTGAGCAAACGGTTCTTAATTTGAATGATCTTTTCCGTGGTCTCACGGATTAACTCGGGCCCAGTTAGTTGACTGTCCCCAACTTCATTCCAACAAACGGGCGATCTGCACTTTCTCCCGTAAAGTGCTTCAAACGGTGCCGCCTTGATGCTAGCATGATAACTGTTATTATAAGAGAACTCGACCAGAGGCAAGTGTCGATCCCAACTTCCACCGAAATCAATTACGCAGGCACGCAACATATCTTCAAGAGTTTGGATCGTTCTCTCACTTTGACCATCTGTTTCTGGGTGATATGCCGTACTCATATTTAAGTTTGTCCCTAAAGCGTTTTGAAGTGACCTCCAAAACCCAGACGCAAATCGACTATCACGGTCTGAAATGATCGACAACGGTACCCCATGCCTACAGACAACTTCCTTCAGATACTGTTGGGTGAGTTTTTCCATACTATCAGTCTTCTTCATCGGCAAAAAGTGAGCTGATTTAGTCAACCGATCGACAATTACCCAAATAGAATCATAACCACTAGATGTTCTCGGAAGTCCCGTAACAAAATCCATAGTAATACGTTCCCACTTCCATTCAGGAATTTCAGGTTGCTGCAGAAGTCCTGACGGTCGCTGATGCTCGACCTTGACTTTGGCACACGTAAGGCATTTACTAACATATGTAGCAATGTCAGCTTTCATATTCGGCCACCAATATAATTTCTTCAGATCTTGATACATTTTGTCAGAACCCGGATGAATAGAATATTTCGACTTATGAGACTCGTGCATAATCAAGTCTCGTAGTCCGCCAAACAACGGTAACCACACACGATTTTCAAAATACCGAATCCCGTCGGAGTGAATCTTGAAGATAGGCTTTAACAGTCGACCCAGATTTTCCGCTTTGACATTTTCTTGTTTCACAGCTTCCAGTTGGGCCTTGAGTATCCTTTCGGACAGATCGGTGTAGGTAGACATCACCAAAGATCGAACCCTCAAAGGTTTCTCTCGAACTTTCCTGCTAAGAGCATCGGCTACCACATTGGCTTTGCCGGGATGGTAACGTATTTCGCAATCATAATCACTTAATAGCTCAATCCATCGCCGTTGCCTCATATTTAGCTCTTTTTGATCCAAAATGTATTGTAAGCTCTTATGATCGGTGTACACAACACACTTTGTACCATAGAGGTAATGTCTCCAGAGCCTAAGAGCAAAAACCACAGCACCCAATTCAAGATCATGAGTAGTGTAGTTTTCTTCATGAGTTTTCAATTGCCGGGAAGCATAGGCAATCACTTTATCCCGTTGCATAAGTACCGCACCATAACCCTTGAGTGATGCATCGCAATAAACCACGAAATCATCAGGACCCTCGGGCAAAGCTAAAATTGGGGCAGTACATAGATCTTGCTTAAGCTTTTGGAATGCTTCATCCTCATCCGTACCCCACTCGAATCTCTTATTCTTTTGAGTAAGCTTGGTAAGCGGCTTGGCAATCAAAGAAAATCCCTCGATGAATCTTCTATAATAGCCGGCTAATCCCATAAATTGTCTCACTTCAGTTGGCGACTTCGGAACAGGCCAATTTTTGACAGCTTCAATTTTTGCGGGATCAAAAGTTTTAGGAAGCACAAGTTGGTTTAATGGCTGGGATCACTTCTTGGTTTTCCTCTCACCAAAGAAACACAAAGAAGCACAAAGCAATGACCTTGGAGGGCTATAAAAAAAAGGAAGAAACAGAGGAGTATTGTTTTTTTTAGTCTAGTTGAGTTTTAAATTTTATGTCTTAAATTATGTCTTAAAATTCTGACTTTCACGATTTAAGCATTTTTTGAATCATATTAAATAAAATTGAAGTTTTAAAGGTTTTTTATGAAATTTACCATTTTCTATTATAACAGCTTCCTATAATCTTGCTAATCAATGTTATTGTTTTTTAATTTTGTCTTATGATAGCTTATTGTTCTTTGCATAAATCTGGTTGGACTTAGGGGGGGGGGGGGGGGGGGGGGGGGGGGGAAAGGTGGAGTAGCGTGGTAACGTGGGCTGTGAGGGATTGGTGATATATGACAATGGTATCAATATATAAACTAGGTTAAGGATGGGGGTAGGTTTGGGACATGTTTGGAGGGGTATTATGGAGGTGGAAGGGATTTGGGGGGGGGGGGGAATGGGGTGGGGGTGGCATTGAGTGTTGATGAAGGTGGTGTATAGTGGAAAGCCAGTTTGTGGGGGGAGGGGGGGGGGGGCCAGTGGTATGGGGGGGTGGGGGGGGGGGGGGGCAGTTTGTGAATATGCGGTCCTATTAGGGTTGGGGTTGTGTTGGATAGTGGGGGGGGGGGGTGGGGTAAATTAGTGCTTAAAAAGCCTAAAATTCACATAGAGTTCTCTAGAAAAGTGTTTGACTACTAATCCTTAAGGGTCTGTTGGTTTTAGAAAATCCTTTTTACTTTACCACCTTTATTCACTTTGCACTAGTCCCCAAACTCTAGTAGAAATATCTAAAAACTTGCAAATGTAAGTGCGCCAATGCGTGTCCCAATGCAGTATTGATTGAGATAACTAAAATTCTTTAGTTACTATATGTACTTGTTCAATTTTAGTCAATGTAAGAAATTTCTTATTTTTTTTTCATGTTTCTAAAAGCACATTTACCATCTCACAATTAAGTTTGTTTAAATCATATAGCTCTGAATTTTGAAAAATAAGCTCTCCTTAGAGCCACTCTAAATCTGTTTTAACTCTATTTTCCTTTTTGAGCTTATATGGTGGCTTATTTATAAGTCTCCTTTTAGCCCCTTTAAAACTGTCACAGGCTCCCCTGGTGCTAGCACCTATCTTTTCAGCCCTCTTTTCTTGGCTTATTTTGATCTTGCATGAAACCTAGTTTTTTTTTGCCATATCTAGAAAGCCAATACAGCCCATGTAATAATACTATAAGCCTTAATCCCCCTAGTGTCCCTTTAGAGTGCTTATTTTTAAGCATAAAAGAGCCCTTAGGACTGTTTTGAACACAGGTTTGGCTTATAGCTTATTTAGGTTTTCTAGCTTATTTATTTGTTTTTAGTAGTTTATTTTTATACCCTTTTGCTTAATAGGTGTAGGCCCTTAGGATCCATTGCCTTATTTTCCAGTTTCGTAGGCTTATTTTTGCTCCTAAAAAGCCTTAACCGTTTGTCTGAGGGGGAGGCTGGCGGTGGTAGTGGTGGGTGGGTGTGTTGGTGGTCAGGTGTCTGTTTTTTGGGGGGGGGGAAAAAAATGAAACTGGGGCGTGTCAGCGGGGGGGGGGGGTTATTTTGGCAATTATTAAGGACGGAATAGCGAGTTTCTATATCATGATGAGTGGGTTGAGGGTTGGGTAATTTTGTCTGTGTGTATAGTTGTGTATTTTCCTTATTTTGTTACATTATTTGAATATGTTTGTTATGGTCACAATCTTTTAATGTGGGTAATATATATTTTATAATAGGGGATTGGAACAGGGGGGCTATTTCGAGGTACACTACCAGAGCACCTTAGTTACTGGGGGGATGCAGCCTTCAAACACGGGAGCTCGTCTATTGGGGGGGGCCAAATGCTGCGCCTCTTTTCTTTATCTATTAGCGTTGGAGTATTGAGTGTTTTTTTTATTTTTCTTGCTCACACAGTGTTGCATAAGCACTTTGAGTGTGTGTGCTTACTACAATTTTTGGCGAATATTTCTATCTGCCGAATTCGTTTGGTCCAGTTTTTTTGCTGATGTGTGTTACCATAGATTAAGCTGTTTGCAAATGCAAGCTACTTTTCTTATCTATATATTTCTTTCCCAGATCTCTATTGGAGAAGTAGTTTACCTATTTTATTCAACACACATTTTACAAAATCAACTATTAAATCACTAGAGAAGTGAGGGTAGGGTTTTGTTAATATACACACATTTTTGATTTTTGTTAAAAAAAATTTTCTCTTATCACGTAGGACCTAGAAAAATAATTTGGCATTCGTAAGTGGTATATATTTGGGGCAAAGTAATTTGTTTTTTAAAGAACGGATTAGAAATCCCGATCTCTGCCAGTTTTTGGAGTTTTAGCTTTAGTTGCCTTTATTTTGGATCACCTCTAGACTTTAACTGGGGGTCCTTTTATCCTTATTTTTATGGTTTCCCTCGAAGTGGAGCTGTCATCTAAATCCTTTTTATCTTTCCCCGTAGTTTTTTAGGATTTAATTCCGAGCCTTTGCTTGTTTTTCCCGTAGTCTTAAGCTTTCCTTAGTTAAATTTTATAATTTCTCGTAGAATTAGAAAACCCAATTTTAATCTTTGTCCCATTCAAGCACCCGATTATCAAACCGTAACGCGATTGTCAATTCACGCCTCGTTGGGGATAAACGACCCGGGAACACAACTTCCCGGTTTACTACAAACGAGATTTTTGATCAATTTTCCTTATTATATATATTTATAAGTATTTTAAGTATTTATTTATATATATTAAAAAGGTTAGTTTTTCACTTGTCAAAAATGGCGCCGCTGCCGGGGAGGCTGTGAAAACGATTATCGTTACGTTTGACAATTTGTGTTTGAATCTGTGAATATTTTCTTCTATAAAAATATAAAAAGTACAAAAATATTTTTCATTTTCTTTTATTAGTATAATTATCATATAAAAACAAAAACAAAAAAAACCCAAAAATATAAAAACATTGTCCATAAAAAAAGAAAAAAAATTCACAACTTGGTAAAAATACCAAAATATAATGTTCTCAATTGAGGTATTATCATAATAACTTCCGGTGAACTTGTTGGTTCCCAACTCGAACAAAAGATTTAAAAACTTGCCATTTGTGTCGCTTGCGACGTACGGCTCACCTTGAAAAATTAAACAAACTATAAAGTGGGTATAAGGAGGGTTGTTCCGAGGAACTACGACCCGAAAGGAGAAATAAGCTTCGCGCTATTCCTACTCCTCCGCTCACCTGTGCGTTTATCTTTTTGAGAGCTACCGTGAAGTAAGTAGATTATTTGGTTGAAGTTGTCTTATCTCATTGTCTGGTAAAATACATTGAAAAAAAAAATTAGTGTAAAATTTCTTTTTAAATTTCAGTTTTTGTGCATGCGCACTCGTTCTTAAGCCCGTAAACGTCGACAACAACAAGTCCGACAAACTTCTGTTGAATCACCAAATCTTGAGAAACCAAATAACAATCAAGAAACTTTCAATCCTCCCATAGTTACGATGGACGATAATCGAACTATGGCGCAATTGCTCGAAGCACCCACCGAGGGTTACGAGGATGCGATCGTTGTTCCCGAAATTACCGCGAACAACTTTGAGATCAAGCATGGTCTACTTAATCTTGTTCAAAACAAGCAATTTTTTGGACATGATAAAGAAGACCCACATGCTCACATCCGATATTTCAACAAGATCACTTCTACGATGAAGTTCCCGAACGTCCCGAGTACGTCGGTTAAGCTTATGCTTTTCCCATTTTCCCTCGAGGGAGCAGCCCGGATTTGGCTTGAAAAAGAGCCCCCTCGATCGATTCTTACATGGGATGATCTTGTTTCGAAATTCATTAACAAATTCTTCCCTCCCTCTAAAACAACAAATCTTCGAAATGAAATCACGAGATTTCAACAAAAATTTGATGAAACGTTTTACGAGGCATGGGACCGATTCAATGATCTTCTTAGGGGATGCCCGCATCATGGGTTTTCAGAATTGCATCAACTCGATACATTCTATAATTCCCTAAATTCGAATGATCAAGATTCATTGAACTCCGCTGCGGGTGGTAACTTTCTGGATAAAATGCCTCGAGAATGCCTAAAAATCATCGAGAGCAAGTCCAAAGTTCGTCAATCACGAAGCAAGGCCATTGTTTCCAAAGTGAGTACGAGCTCTTCTACCCCAGCAGTTTCATCCGATGTTGCTGAGCTGAAAGATATGGTTAGAGCATTGATTCTCGATAAGAAAAACCAAACTCCAGCTCCCGCTCCCGTAAAAGCGGTCGAGCAAAGTTGTGTAACTTGCGGGGGTGGTCATTCTTACCAAAATTGTCCAGCCACCGATGGCAACATTTATCGTGACAATATCCAAGAATACGTGTCACAAGCCGCCGCAGTTAACTACAACCAAGGGAATGCCAGTTACCGACCTCAGATGGTTGCAAACCAAATTCGACCTCCCGGTTTTCCTCCTATGCAAAACCATCAAAACAACCAAAATCGGGGGATCAATTTCAACCAAAATCGGGGGAACAATTTTAACCAAAATCGGGGTAATAATTTCAATCAAGGACAAGTTTACCAACCCCAGATTAATCAACCCCCGACTTTTCAAGCTCCAGCTTACCAAGCTCCAGTTCCACCAGCACCAGGTGTGTCTAAGCCCGATTTTGATAACTACGTCAAAGCTAATGACGCGGTTATGCAAAATATGCAAAATCAAATGGCAAATATAACGGACCTGATCACCAAATTCGTGAATAGTAATACCGCTTCTACTTCGGGCTCGGGTTCTCTTCCAAGCAACACCATTGCTAACCCGAAAGGTGATGTGAAAGCAATCACTACCCGAAGCGGTGTTTCCTATGATGGACCTCAAATTTCTTCTCCTCCAAAAGAGAAGGAAAATGAACCCGAGGTGACAAAGGATACGGTGCAACCAAGCACCAAAGACATCCAACCTCCGGTAGTCCAAACTAATGACCAAATTGGTGAGGCCGTTGTTGTTTCAAAGACTAAACCAAATTTGCCTTATCCTTCAAGGGCCAACAAAGAGAAGCTCCATGAAAAAGACGATCTTCTAGCTTCAAAATTTATGGAGATTTTTCGGAATCTCCATTTCGAGTTAAGTTTCGCGGACGCTCTCCTACACATGCCCAAATTTGCACCAATGTTTAGAAAACTCCTCAATGACAAAGATAAGATAATTGAGTTGACAAAGACACCGGTAAATGAGAATTGCTCGGCGGTTATCCTAAAAAAGTTTCCCGAGAAACTTAGAGACCCCGGTAGATTTCTTATACCATGTGATTTTCCGGAGATGAATGAATGCTTAGCCTTGGCCGATCTCGGTGCAAGCATCAACCTAATGCCTCTCTCCATTTGGAAAGAACTAAGTCTCCCAGCTTTGACCAAAACCCGAATGATACTTGAACTTGCCGACCGAACGATTTCTACTCCAACCGGCATCGCCGAGGATGTTTTCGTGAAAGTTGGAACGTTCTTCTTTCCTGCCGATTTTGTGGTCGTTGATTACGTTGCCGATCCTCGGGTTCCCCTAATCTTAGGAAGACCTTTCTTGAGGACGGCACGTGCCTTAATAGATGTTCACGGTGAACAAATGACCCTTAGACATGATGACCAATCCGTAACCTACAAAGTTGTGGATACTAAAACTCACTCCTACAATATCATGAATCAGTTAACCGAGTCGATTTTATTGACATTTGCTTGTTAAGAATAAATGTTACAAGAAGACTGAAATTTCTGAAAGGGCAATCCCACTTCTACTTCGGGTCTTACGATCGATTCTCGCTCTCCATCTTTCACTCCCTTCGGAGGAAGTGATTTTCTAATGGAAGAGATCGATGAATTTCTTGAACATGATGATTCAATACCACCGGGTGTTGATGGCATCTATGATTCTGAGGGAGATACTGTTTACCTTGAGGAGTTGTTAAGTGTAATCAATAGTGACCCAAATCTCCCTCCGTCACCAGTTTGTGAAATTAATCTAGCCTGAAAAGGTTTAAATCTTCATGTGAAGATCATCCCGACCTTGAACTCAAAACTACCTTCCCATCTTGAGTATGCGTTTTTGGAGGGTGATGACAAATTACCCGTCATAATCGCTAAAAACTTGAAAGATGAGGATAAAACCGCCTGATTCCAGGTTCGTCAAGTCACACAAACATGCCCTAGCTTGAAAATTTCTGATATTATAGCGGGATAGATACCACGAGTTTTGCACCCATAAAGTTGTATGAGGAAAATGCCAAACCCGTAGTTCAACATCAGAGAAGAGTTAACCCCAAAATCCATGAGGTTATTAAGCAAGAAGTTATCAAACTTCTTGATGCAGGGTTAATTTACCCTATCTCTGACAGCCCCTGGGTAAGCCCGGTTCATTGTGTCCCTAAGAAGGGAGGCATAACCGTTGTGAAAAATGAAGAAAATGAGTTAATACCCACTAGGTTGGTTACGGGATGGCAGAGTTTGCAATCGATTTACCAAAAACTCAATGATGCAACTCGGTAAAGCCATCTTCCCTTTACCATTCATGGCTCAGAATGCATGAGAATTAGCCGAAAAAAAAAAAATTGGGGGGGAAGTACTATTGCTTTTTGGACGGATTCTCCGGCTACTTTCAGATCCCGATTGACCCACTTGATCAAGAGAAGACTACCTTCACCTGCCCTTACGGGACATTTGCCTATCGTCGCATGCCTTTTGGGTTATGCAATGCACCGGGCACGTTCCAAAGGTGTATGGTTGCAATCTTTCACGATATGATTGAGAAAACCATGGAAGTCTTCATGGATGATTTCTCGGTTTTTGGTGATTCTTTCTCCTCTTGCCTTTCCCATTTAGACAAAATGCTCCAAAGGTGTGAAGACACCAATCTTGTGCTAAATTGGGAAAAGTGCCACTTTATGGTCAAGGAAGGCATAGTCCTTGGCCATAAGATTTCTAAATCCGGGATTGAGGTTGACAAGGCAAAAGTTGATGTCATTGCAAAATTGCCTCATCCTACTACAGTGAAGGGTATTCGCAGTTTTCTCGGTCACGCCGGATTCTACCGGCGATTTATTCAGGATTTCTCCAAAATCGCCCGGCCTATGACCCACCTCCTTGAAAAAGAAACTCCGTTTATCTTCTCGAAGGAATGCATTGAAGCATTTGAAACCCTTAAGATGAAGTTAACCCAGGCTCCAATTCTAGTTGCTCCCGATTGGGACTTGCCCTTTGAAATCATGTGTGATGCAAGTGATTTTGCTGTTGGGGCAGTCCTAGGGCAACGTAAGACCAAGCACTTCCAGCCGAACACATGTCAAGCAAAACTATGATCGAGGCTCAAGCACATTTACACAACAACCGGAAAAGAATTTACTTGCCCGGTAGTGTATGCTTTCGAGAAATTCCGCCATATCTTGTCTTTCCAAAAGCCATAGTGTATACTGGACCACTCGTCTCTCAGTACTTGCTTAGCTAGCAGATGCTAAGCAAGATTGCTCCGGTGTATGTTGCTGCTCCAAGAATTTGATGTCGTTATCCGTGATAAAAAAGGAGCAGAAAATCTCGCCGCAGACCACCTTTCTAGACTTGAAAATCCCCATCAAAGTGAGCTCGAGAAAAAGGAAATTACGGAAACATTTCCTCTCGAGACACTTGGGATGGTTACCTTTCGTGGTGATGATAATGCCCCATGGTTTGCCGATTTTGCAAACTACCATGCGGGAAATTTTGTGATCAAAGGGATGTCGTCCCAACAGAAAAGAAAGTTTTTCAAAGACGTCAAACACTACTTTTGGGACGACCCCTTTCTATTCAAGATCTGTGCAGACCAAGTAATTAGGCGTTGTGTTTCGGGGCAAGAAGCTTTTGACATTCTTAAAGCTTGCCACAGTGGACCCACCGGGGGACACTACGGTGCCAATTACACAGCTAAAAAGGTCTTCGATTCAGGATTTTATTGGCCCACAATCTACAAGGATGCCCACGACTTTGTCACCCGATGTGACATTTGTCAACGTCAAGGCAAAATTTCGCAACGTGATGAGATGCCACAAAACTCTATCCAAGTTTGCGAAATCTTTGACATGTGGGGCATTGACTTTATGGGGCCGTTCCCGTCTTCAAGAGGGAACAAATATATACTCGTGGCAGTCGATTACTTATCAAAATGGGTTGAAGCAAAAGCGCTCCCCACCAATGATGCCCGAGTTGTTTGTAAATTTCTTAAATCTCTCTTCTCCAGATTTGGTGCCCCTCGTGCAATCATAAGTGATCGCGGAACCCATTTTTGCAATGACCAATTTTCAAAGGTCATGCTTAAATACGGAGTTACTCATCGTCTCTCCACCGCGTATCATCCACAAACAAGTGGACAAGTTGAGGTATCCAATCGTGGTTTGAAAAGGATTCTGGAAAGGACCGTGGGCGAAAATCGTGCCTCTTGGTCGGATAAATTAGATGATGCACTTTGGGCTTTCCGCACAGCTTACAAAACACCCATCGGGTGTACTCCATATAAGTTAGTGTACGGGAAGGCATGTCATCTTCCGATCGAGCTCGAGCACAAAGCTTACTGGGCCCTGAAGCATACCAACTTTGATATCAAAACAGCGGGTGATCACAGAAAAATTCAACTCAATGAACTTAATGAACTTCGTGATCATGCCTATGAAAACTCTTTGATCTATAAAGAGAAAACAAAGAGAATCCATGACTCAAAAATCAAAAACCGCGTGTTCAACGTCGGTGATCGAGTCCTCCTCTTTAACTCTAGATTAAAGATTTTCTCAGGCAAGCTTAAGACCCGCTGGAGTGGACCATTCACTGTAACCCAAGTTTTTCCATATGGCACTGTCGAGTTATCTCAAAACTCCGGGCCAAATTTCAAAGTGAATGGTCATCGTTTGAAACATTACTTTGGAGGGGACATACCAACCGAGGTTGTCCCGGATCTCCAGACGTTCCCCATGGACCAATAAATTCGGGGGACGGGTCAAGCGTCGGGACCTTAAACAAGCGCTTCGTGGGAGGCACCCCATGCTTATCAGTAGTAGTAATAAATAAGTGTTTTTGTGTGAGAAGGCTTACATTTTCCATTACCCGTGTTTTGTCCATGTTTTGTGTGCTTTGTGTTGTATGTCCAGGATTTCCCGGCCGGACTGGAAGACTACTCGTGCTCGCAGTATCTAAAGAGTTTCACATCCTCAGCTTCATTTTGGGAATCCAGTATCCAAATCTAATCGACTAACGTTTTATCTTTTGGCACACTTCATAAACGGCCTTAGATTTACGTAGGAACCCCTTTGAAACATCGAGGACGATGTTTAGTTCTAGTATGGGGGGGATCTTCGATTTGATTTTTGCCTGCAGTCGTTGTTATCACGCAATCCCGTTTTTACCACCAAATTTTTGCAAAAATACCAAAAAAATTGAAAAATTTTAAAAATTTTCAAAAATAAAATAAGTGTTTTGTCACAGTTTTGACTTTCCTAATGGGTAGAATGAGAATAATTTTTGACTCGATCGGGCGTGTTGAGCCCTAGCTAGTTCCTCAACTTACCGCTTGTAGGCTAAGCTTTCACAAATTCGATTGCTTCGAATTTTAATAAGGTGAAGAACAAGAAGTGCTAGAGTTAAATAATAAGTTATGTCTGAGCGAGATTCTTTTCTAAAACTTATGATAACTTGTGGCTTTTACTCCCATTAGTTTCTAACCCACCAAATCATAACGTGCTCAATTCAATCAACTAAGTCAATCAATGTTTTTTAGAAAAAGTTTCAAATTTGTAACTGATTCTTTAAAACGAGATTTTCTGTTCTTATAATCGAAAGTTAAAATGCTAAAGAAAGCATGAATGGAAGTATGAATTGCAAAAATGCATGAAATATTAAAATTATGCCCATGAAGCTACATTTGATTATATGGACCAATAAAAGATGTGTCGTGATATCCACTCGCTAACCACGAGGTGGCTTCAAAACTAAGACATCTTTTAACTTCAAAGATTTGGTGTGTTGTGATATCTCACCAGGAAGCGAGGTCTAGGTGAGGGTTCAAACTAAGACACTTATCCTTAGCCATATTAGGAAGAAGGTGTTGTTGTGATTTCCCACCTACCTAGCAAACGGGTGGATTTCAACTAAGAAACACCGTCGTTGTTTGTGATATCCTACTAGGGAGCGAGGCTAAGTAGGATGTTTCAAAATAAGCAACGCATTCCTAGCGTAAGAACTTATGTTTTTATAATGATGAAAGATGTTTCAAAAAGTTCAACAGTTTAAAATCTCGTTCCTTTAAAATCAGTTACAATGTCCTAATCAGTTGTTGCTTTGATCCCTGATTCATCTCGAATTACGACTATGGAAATTAATTGAATCTATGGGAGTTGAAATGAGCACACACATTTAAATCATACATTCATGTTGGGAGTTAAAAGTTCACAAGTCATAAGTATGAGTGCTTAGCATTTAGACTTATATTGACAAATGATCTTGTTTAATTGCTTGGTTTGGAACTAGTGAAAAATCGGGGACGATGAATTTATCCGTCAGGACATCCGTAGATTATTCTATGGGCGTTTCTCATTCTATGATCCCAATGTTGATATAATAAAGGAAGTCAAACAGGAAGTCGAGAAAAGAAAAAGGAAAATCCAAAAATATTAGGGATAGTTAATAGACAAATAAAAAGTGGTGAAAACGGGACTTGTCGAAGCTTTTGATTCTTTAGTTTCCCTTGACGAACACTTAGCTACTTTTCGAGGTTATTAGTCGAGGGGGATTGAGATTCTTAGTTTTCGTAAATGTTTACTTCATAACATTGCGTGAGGACACGGCAATACCTTAGTATGGGGGATTTTGGTATGTGCTTAATTACACATACCTTTTACCTTTAAAAACGAGCTAAAATAACCAAAAACGGACTTAAAATGCCAAATATACGCTTGTTTTGCTAATTGTGTTGTGCAGGAACGGATAACTAAGAAAAGGACGAAAAACAAAGTCAAAACGGCAAACCAAACATGGAATGGAAAAGACTGTGAAAGACAAAGCCAAATCGAAGCCGAAAAGTCAATCAAGTCAAAAAGTCAACAGAAAAGTCAACTGGTCAAAGTCAAAGTCAACACCGACATGGTCAAGTCAAAAGAAAGTCAAAGAAGAAAAAAATATAACTATAGGGACTGAAATTGCAAATTCCCTAAGTTATATTTACACAAGAAAAGAGAGAAAGAAAGAGAAGGGCAGAAACTGCCAAGTTGTCAAAATGATACCCCAAGGGGCAATTCTGCCAACTCTCCTAACTTATAGCCATAAGGACGAGTGATGCAATTGTTGTTATAACTCTTGGGGACTTAATTTGCCAAGTCCCCAAAAGTTATAACAACACAAGGACCATGGATGCAATCAAACATAACACCATGAAGGACCTAGCTTGCCAAAACCCCAAACCCATGCCCTGTCACCCCCAACCTTTATAACCTTTTTTTTTCCCGCCCATTTCAACTCCCAACGAACTCACGGGTTAGCCACCCCCGTTTTATCCTGCAAACCCAATTCCACCATGGTCAAACCTCTCCCCCCTCCTCCACTAAACTTTCCCAGCTGTAAGATTGCCAAGTTGGCAATCCCACAACTCCCCAAGACTTATTTCGATGGTTTAGATGATCCGAACAAGTACCAAGGCAAAAAGGAAGGGCCAGGATTTGCTTGACTTTACACTCTCACAACAAACACAACCCTCTTGTTGTGTCTACAAGAAAGCACAAGTGAAAGAAGACAAGAAGAACAAGCCTAGTCGTATTTTCTACTATAAAAGGCTTTGTAAAACCATTGTGGCAGTTCAGTTAGTTTTTAGTGTAGCTTTTAAGTAATTCTCAGTGTTTTTAAGTTTAAAGCTTTTTATTGTATTTGTACTTCAATTTTAATGAAAATTCAGTTAAGAGTGTTTTAAGTTACATTTGTCTTCTTAAAATTCTTTAAGCTCTTAGTTTTAAGTATCTTTATAACCTGTTTTAGAAAGCTTTTAAGGAAAATTCAAAAAAAAGGAGGAAAGCAAAAGTACTGTTCTATTGAAGCTTGGATGAATAAGCTATTATGGATGGCTTATTGGGTTATAGCTTAGTTTAAGCTTAATTATAAGCTGGGGTAGGAAACTTAGAGCTTATTAGGTTTAAAAGATCCTTTTTGAGCAAAGGATTAAATGTACCTTTTCTTCTAAATTTTGCTTATTACTGTAGCAATAAGCTTATTTATCTTATTTTCTTAGCTTATTACTGTTTTAATGCTTATTAGTGTGTAAGTTTGCTTGTAGTGCTTGTCATTTCATTTTTTATGCAAATTGGTAAAAAAACTGTCAAGAAATGCCTTTCTGTCCTAGCTTATTGCATTAATTTAAGTGCTTATTTTTTTTAGCTTTTTATCTTTTTAGTGTTTAACAGTGCTTAAGTATCATTAGTATTTCTAAAATTTCAGTTAACTTAGCTTTTATAGTTCTTAAACACCACTTTTCAAAAATTAAAGGGGTGTTTGGCATAAGCCTTAAAACGGGTCAAAACAGGCTTTGGCATGGGTTGGGGTCATTAAGTTAGGTTAGCTTAAGTTTTAAGCTTGTTTTAAGCTATTTTCAAAAATTTTAAAGCTTCAAAATTGATTTCTTAAAGTTTTCTAAACTATCCTTTTTAACTGTGACTTTTAAAAAAGCCACAAGTGCTTATATTCATAAGCACTTGGATTCTGAGTTTTAGGTTCAAAAAAGTGTGTATTTTGTGTGTTAAAAACAAGCTATAACAACCCTTTGGTCTTTTGACTTTGTTGAGTCAAAAATCACCAAGTCTTTTAGTAGCAGTTTTAAAAATCCAAAAGCCCTTTTTACTTAACAAATTCAGCAAGTTTTTGTAGTTTTTAAAAGTCAAAAAGTTGGTGCACAAATCCAATAGCTAGGGTACTCAATCTGTTTTAGCTTATCTTTTTAATTTGAGCTTATTTGACAGCTTTAAATAAGCTGTCAAATAAGCCCCTTGAGTTTAGCTTAAGTCTCCCCTGGTGCAAAGGGGTGACTTTGAGCCTTCTTTTCATAGCTTTTAAGTGTGCTTAAGCCCAAGTTCTTGGCTTATTTCAAGAGTCTATAAGCCCCTTGATAAGCCCTCTAAGTTTCAGACCTTAGTAAGCTTATTTGTTGGCTTAATTTTAAGCTCAAACTTGCCCTTTCACTGTTTTTAGCTTAGTTAAGTGTAGGGATTGCTTATTTTTCATTTTAGTCTTATTCAGCTTATTTCATAAGCTAAATTGTGCTCATAGTTGCTTATTAGGGTAGTATAAATAGTTGTTTTGCTTATTTCTCATTTACTTAGCTTATTTTAATAGTAGATATAACCCTTTTTTGAGCCTTTTACTCAATTGGATTTCTGTCACTTAAGCTTTTTCCAGCTTATTAGTTTTAAGCACTTAGCCTTTTTAGCTTATCTAGGTTAGATTTAGATAACCCCTTAGCTTATTTTGTCCAAGGTTTAGCTTATTTGTCCTCATAAGCAAAATGTCTTAGCTTTTTCTAGCTTTAAGCCACTTTAAGCAATACTGTCACTTTATAAGCTGTTTTTAAAGCTTATTGAGTGCTTTTCATAAAAACTTGTAGTTGACAAAGTTGTTAAGCCCCACGAGCTTAACAACTTTGCTTTTTGGAGTTTTCGAAAAAAAAAGAGGGAAAGACAAGGGACCCGGGTGAGCAAGACTCGAACCCGGGACCCCTCGATACGATCCCCCTTTATAACACACACTCATACCGCTGCGCCCTTGGGACTTTTCTGTTAGAGTCCCAAGGGCCTTGGTATTTAAGGGTGTTTTGGGGTTATAAGCTTATAAGCTGTAACAGCTTATTTACGGGCTTATTCATTAAGCAGCTTTTTGTTTCTTATTTTTCTTAGGATTATACTAGTGTAAAGTATTTTGTGTAAAAATTTCAGAATTTTTCGAAGTCATTTACTATTTTTTACAATTTAATTTAGTTAAAAGTTTTAAAAATTCATAAAAAATACAAAAATTATCAAAAAAATATTTTTCTTTTTTAGAAAATTTTATTTTGTCATATAGTTTGTAGGAAAAATTTAAAAATTTTCGTAGGGTCATTTTTGTAACTTTTCAATTTTTAAAGAACGGGTCCGGGTACGGAATTTGTCTTGACTCGTTTTTGGGTCAAACGAACTCCGTTTTTCGTTCTAAGTCCCCCTTTTCATTATTCGGTATTCTTCCCTAGAGCTAGGTTTTAGAAGCAAAGATTCCTTCGAGGTTAATTTTGAAGTTTTTAGGTTTTTCCCCCTTTGTTCGGGATTCGTGCTTTCGTTTTTTTAGTTTACTTTCATAAGTTTTAGGTTTTCTTAAACGTTTTTTGTATTATTGTTTAATTTAACTTCCCTGCACTCTCAAATCTTTTTCTCCTCAAACTCAAATCTTCGACTGCATCGATTCTCAGTCCAGCCTCGATGGGATAACGACCCGGGAAAATTCTATACTACTTCTCGGTTTCATTGATCTTGTTGATTTTTAGACTTATATATATTTTATATTTTATTATATATTATATATTTAGTGTAAAATTCAACGATCATTCACATACTTCCCGCTATACCAATATTGCTTAGCCTCTACAACACGACCCCATTGTATGTACTTTTGATACATTAATTAACATTAACCGTATATCTTTTGTATGTTAGGTTAGTTAATTAGGTTAGGTTAAAAGTGTTTAAGTTTTTGGTTGTGATAAGATCTAATGGAGGTTGAATATACCAATAAAAAATAATTTGAAGAGTAATGTTACAAATTTCATGCATCAGATTGTTCAATAAGGATTGAATAAGACAAAAGTGAATTTATTGTAGAATACATAAATTATTATCCAAATGAATATATGATGATATATGATGAACTTATAATTTTTGGTAAATGTATGTGACAAAATACTATAATTCTGTATGATTGATAAATGCTATTAGACCTGTGCTTCTTTGGATGCTTGAACATAATCTGAAATTTGTTGTTTTATGTATATATATGTTGCCAGATAATGGGTCCCTACCTCGAAGGATGTTTTCTTGCACAGGCTTTTAGAAAAAAGTGCTACTCATAATAGTTATGCAAATAGCAAACATCCATGCAATGCAAGAGTATTTGAGGTTTATGTTGGCCATAATGTTCACAATACTTTCTACAACATTGTCCATGCTACTGATGGTATATGTGGCACGGAGGATGGACTGTATCCTGGATCTATAAAGCAACTTTTAGAAGGTGGGAAGACTAATTTTGCAAATGTATATGCTGTCTCCCTAGCTGTTATTTACATTATTGTTGTTTATACAGGGTTGTGCATGCCAAATTACTCTATTGAGTTAGAGATTAGCAATAGCTAATATGTATTTCAATTTTTGTCAATGGCAATGGAGAGGCCGTTATATCACTGATGCTGAAAATAAATCCAAACTCAGATAATTGAAGGGTACCTAACCATTTTTTTAAGTTATGAGCATAATTTTTTCTTCTAATGATGAATACAATTATTATTTCTTAATCGGTTTTGTAGCATGTCAGATTCACAACTGAAGTAACAATAATTGGAATCACTTTAACCAAAGCATGGTACTTACTTACTCAAATCTCATTCCACCATTAGAATCAAAATTAAAATCTATGTGAATTATTGAGTTCACAACAGTACCAACGTATTTCTATATTTGAAGTTATATATGTTGCGAACTGATCATCATGATGATTTTAGGACACTGCAATTTGCAGGCTGATGTGCCATCAACGTCAGCGCTGCAGTTGAGCGGCAGCAGCACCATTAACGTTAAAATACAGTAGCAACGTTGCAACTTCAAAAGCGAGATGCAAAGTCAGCAAGGTTAGTGCATGATATCAATTTAGATTCTTAGGCCCCGGTTTTTGTTTGCAGCGACATCGTCTCTATATCTTGGCATGTGACTTGTTTGTTCAAATGAAATATATGTTCAATCTGTGGTTCCAGTGGAGTGGATCGCTGACTTGTTTAGTGTGGAGCTTATAAAGTACCAAAATGTAGAAGAAGAAATGGTGAAAATGCTTCAGATAGCCATGACATGTGTTGATTAATTTACAATTATTTGTTGCTATATGGACAAGCGTTTTGCTCAAAGTGAGACATTTTCTTCGAGTAAGTGATTTATTAGATGTAGAGATGTTGATAGTGGTAAAGGACAGTACTCACGATACTATGAGATGATTATTTTCAAATCATGGTTAGGATTGTAATAAATGATTTTATTTTTATTTAGTGTTAGCAAAACTTTTTCATAGAATTAGCAAGATCGGATGGTTATGTGATTACTTTTAAATTGACGATACCACATGAACTTTAACAACATAAAACACTTGGAACAATAGGAACTTCAAAATCATCTGAATAAAAGGTATGGGGAGCTGCATTTTATAATGGGTCAAGATGGGTAAACTTTTGAATAGGTCGATTTAGATTGATAAAAAAACTACACTTTTGCTAAACTTTTGACATGTTACGTTTGGCAGCATTTAATACTCCTTAGAGATAAACCTAACCCCTGTGTAATATATGTTAGGTCTTTAGACATGAGCTTTAGTTATCATTGGATTCCTACTCAGCATGAGTTGGTTCAAGGAATATGTAGTGTTAACATTAGATGGTGAAGGAGAAGGTGCACATTTATTTTCGATTTGATGTCTTAATGCAGTGAATGTATTATGTTTAATAAGAGGTAAATAATTCAGGTTTTTTTCTATAAAAAACATGTTTTATGAATAATCAAATATCACGGCTATAATCTGTGCCAATTATACATAATTGATTATCGTATATATTTATGTTTATTGATATTCACTTTGGTTGTTTGGGTGATGTAAACATAGGATCAAGAACCTCATGTAGCCAAAGCTGATGAAAGGATAAAGCACCATTGCAGCTTACAACAAAAACCAGTTATGTGTGTAGATTAAACTATTACAAGTAGTGTTTTTCTAATTTTTTGTAGCATTGATTGTGAGTTTGTTGCAATGAAAATAGGACACGGGAGGCCAAGACGAGGAGGAGTCTTAGGATTATAACAAATCAAAGTATGAGGTTAATGATCACGAAACAACCGTCAGTAAAGAGGGCATGGTCTGCTTCACACCCAACATGGAACAGGACATCAGTCAAATGATCCCTTATAGTCTGCCTTCCACAACTTCTGAATGCCTTTGTATCTAAAAAATGCGTTCAAGATCTCAGTTCATGGCCAGGGATTTATATTATCCATGTAAACATTTAATACTCTGGGATTATTTGTGTTTTAGATGACATATTACTATGAATGAATGTATACCCATGTTTCATTTTTCCATTCAGGAAGACGTTTATTACTAAAATTTGGAAATGCCGCAAGAGCTTATTTTTCCCTTTAGGTATACATTCAATTTTACGTGTATTATTTTTAGGAGCATATTTGTTGTACGCCTGTACAGCCTTTGATCACTTAATATATTTATTTTGGGTAACCATTGTTTTTGACCTTTTGGCCGACTAATCCACGGGGTTTGAACCCACCACCACACAAACTCAAACCTGATAAAGCCTTCCCTTTTCAGAAGGTTGGCGTAGCCACAACAAGGTTGTTTGCAAGCTATTTTCAGAGTGATCACTCAATTTTGCATTTTTGCATTGTTCGAGACTAACAAAGTTCGAAAAATTCGAGTCTCCTGTTGAATCGTATAAAAATGTCCAAAGGGATCAGTTTGGTACTAATTTCAACTTCAATTTCTAAACAATATATATAATATATTTGCCGTGTTACAAATATTTATACTTTATAGGGTTATGTTAGACCGATATATTTGTATACTTCTCATGTTCTCGAAATGAATTATGCATACGTTTATAAAGTTTAAATGTTTAATTGATATTCTTGTTTCTTATAGAGGGTTGTTTGGGATTGTGAGTATAAATTACATACCAAATGCTTTATTTATTTTATGATTATAGTATCATTGATATCTATTGGTCTCTGGTTTGTAAAAGGTCGATGCTTTAGTAAATTAGGACTTCTTAAAGTGTTTGGATTAGCTCATATGTTGGACTTATTGGTTTACTGAAATTTTAAATAGTAGGAAAAGTAACTTATTATGGCTTATGAGCTTGAGCTGATGGTTTATTTGAGTTTATAAGCTTAAGGGTTATAAGATTACAAGACCAAAAAGTGAGCTTTTTGCCTTATCAACTTCACAATAGATTAAAAAATATATAATGAGTTTGTTTGACGATGCAAGTTGTATACGATGTAGCCCTACTTTCAGATAATGTATGCATTATTTATGTGATCCTTTTTAATTATATATGTAATGGCATTTGTGATGGTTTATTTTAGGATACTTGCATCTGATACATGTGGAATAATTAGTCTCTCGGGATATGAGAGCGGGTTATTTTCTACAAAAAAGGCTTACAACTAATGAAAATATTTGTGTCACCAGCATTCGAGCTGAAAAACATCAAGCCACTCAAGGTACGATTAGTCATTACGACACCATGCCTTTTGTTTTGCTTTTTTTGTTCCATTTCTGCATGCTTAAATTAGTCCAAATAACCTTAATCTGATCTCATTACAAAGTTGAGCAATTAGTGGGATCATCAAGAAATCATTTTAAAATTTTCATTTTGCAATTCCTTTATTTTATGTCATGATAAATGTTCATATATACACAGTTATATTCTCATTGATTATATAAGCCCCATATATGAGCTTATAGATGTATGTTTAAATGTTTAAATTAACATATGTATAAATGTGCATATGTATGAAGTTGGCTCAACTTCAAGCCATGAGTTGTACCTATTAGATTTTTATCCAAACACCAGCTCTCCCCAAGTCATGTATATTACGAGTAAGAAATTTCAAATGCCTTTTAGAGCTTTATCAAAAGTTTTCATAGGTTATACAGTCATATAATCATACGACCTTCCTAAAGTAAAACAAGTGATCTTTTCATGAAGGTCACTTTATGAAGAATGTTATATGATCACAAATACGTTGGCAAGTAATTATTATGTGTCTACGCCATTGTGTGAAGGTCTACCTAACGGAAATTTGAGTCATTTTAGATGGTCATAATAAATGGGCATTGCGACTATTAGTTGGTTTATGACCTCTATTCTTTCATGAATCTACTGTCATATGGGTTTTGATTTAAATTTTGAAATTTTTTAAGTTTTTTTCTCAATTATGTGATTCAAAATACTTGAAGCGCGATCAAGCATTCAACACCAAGAATTGTTGATATACGAGTATGTTCTTGAGACATAGAATGGTTCTTAAATCGGGTTAGTTTTTTCATATTCCTTTTAATTAAGTGTTTCTTGATTGTGATATGAAAAACCAACATCCAAACTCCTACTTAGTTTTGCCACATTATTAAGATAAGTAAGTTCAAAAGGAATGGTCTCAACCCAAAAAAGAATGCAAATGACATCTACTGAAGTCAAGTAAGTGCCAAATGAAATGTTCAGGTCCTAAATTAATAAAATTATGCTTTGATCACATTTATGGTTGAATATAAACTCAAGAAAAATGATACAAATCGTGCTAATGGTGTATGTACTCGTGAAGATTGTTCTAGAAAGTTTTTAACCTCACAATCACTTCTCTGATGAAAATAAGCAAAGCAAATGAATTTTATGTATGTGTTTATTGTGAAACTAATTTTATGCATGGTAGTGGCAGATAAAGGCTTAAAAATGTGAGTTTTGTTTGTTATAGTGAAATAAAATGTGTGATAGAAAAGATAAGAATATGTGTACAAATCAAGGCCGTCTTTAGGAGAGTGCAAGAGGTATGCCCAATCAAGGTAAACATTCTGTTTTGACATATCTTGCTTTATCGGCTCTAACACGTGTAACTAAATGTGGCTCTTTAATCTTTCCATTATATCGCTCTTATTTTGTAGATTCAACCCAAGTCTTTTCCTTGATAATCTTTCCATTATATCACTCTTATTTTGTAGATTCAACCCAAGTCTTTTGGAATGGTAGTTCCTGCACTGGGTGGTAATTTACCTCTACCGCTTATTGTTGGGTTTTTTTAACAGATTCTCAGTGCATCTTAACATGATATTTGTGCGAGGTTCTACATCCTAATATTGTGATCGCATAAATTTTCAAGTAGCTATTTTCTTTCAAATTGTGGCAATGGGTGGTAACGCACTTGCATTTGGGGAAGATATTTCAAAAACTGAAGAGGTTGCATCTGTGATCAAATGGTGAATGAAAATGCTATCATATTTTGATTCTATTTGTTTGAAATATATTTGGATATTTTAGGACTTAATGTATTGGGATTTTTTCTTGACTTTGTAGTCATTTAGTTAACTCTATTAACATGTAACATATTTTTAGGAAAACATTAGAAGAGGGTTGTGAATTTGTGAAGAGAAATATGTATTAAATTTTAAGGTCTTATATCAAGTTGTGTCGGTTTTCATTTAGTAACATTGTAAATACAACTATATGTAATCTTTTTTGATGAATATATCCAAGTTGTTTTTGAACAGTATGGATCTGGTAACTATTGTTGAGTTGTATTTGATCCTACAGGCATTCATTTTCTTACCGAGGGCATCACGTTCGTTTCTAAAGAGAAAGTACATATTATGTAACGACTTTAATAATTCTAAAACATGACTCAACGTTTATGTCTAAGGTTTTTTCCTTTATTACAAGTGTTTTAGATTGTTTTATATTTTCTACATCTTAAGTATATTGTTGACTCGATTTAAATTGCTTTAACTTTCATGAATTACTATTGTGAGGAGCTTGAGTCATTGAATACCAACTAAGTTTTATTTCGCATTTGAATTGACAACATATAATTTGTCACTCCCTCGCAACTTATTAAGTTTTGTTTTCTAACATTAGATAGGCATTTATATCTATTTTTTCCATTAATGCCTTTAATAAATTATATGGTATGTTTATAATTGATTTAATTTAACTTAATTTTACGTAAACCACATTCATAAAACGAGCCCGCCCATCGGGTTTAAACTAAATCGACAACAGTTCCCATTCAAGTTTGTTTTGGTATGACCATTAATAAAAGTCAAGGGCAGATTGTCTAAGGTTGGGTTATTTTTTCAAATGTCATTTTCTCTCATGGGCAACTATATGTCACTGTCTCAAGGGTCAAGAGCGGGAAATGTTTGAAGATTCTATGTTGTGATAAAGATGTAAGTTACACATATTCAACAACCAACGTTGTGTATAAAGAAGCTTTATTTTACATTTGAACTAAAAACATATACTTTGTAATGACGAATAATTTATTAAGTTTTATTTCTGTTTATTAGATTACCATTCATTCCTTTTTGTTCTTTATTCACTCTTCAAATATTTTATGATGACTTTTTTTGACATTTTAAAGCTTGTTCTTACTATATTGCTATGCGTATCGTGAGACTTTTAAAACTGCTATGCATATTGATATAAATAAATAAATTCTCATTTCTTGAAAATACAAAAAAGGCATTTTCTATACATATCTCCATCACGTTATAATTACTCTCACACAACCTTTCTTGAAAACACAAAAACACACAACCAAATTTATTTAATTATATCAATATGCATAACAGTTTTCAAGAAGTACAAAGGATGATGGTGAGTCTCACATCTTCGCCATTTACATAGGCAAAACTACTTCCTTAAAGGAAGGTACACAAAGTGAATAGACAACAAAAGAAACAAAAACAACTATTTCTTCTTACGGCCTCAAACTTTGATATCCAAATTATCGCATATATCTTGAATCTTGTTAGGAATATCCTGGCCTTCATACATATCATCGTCGTATGGGTCGAAATCATAGTCACCATTCACATACAATTCATTTCATTGTTCCAACAGACTATTAGTACCATAGCCAACCTTTTTTGAAGTCACAAAATTTGCCATATCGTTATCAACTGATGCAACTTCATCCTCACTGTCATGATCATCCAAAGAATCAACCTTTGTTAAAGGTTTACCATCATCATCCATAAGGGTAACCTTTCCATCAATAATAAGTCTTTCTATTTTATCAATTTTTTCAACAATAGGGGTAGTACTAGTACTACTAGATTTCATATTCCAAAACGAGGATCCACTAGAATTGGCTTTTTTACTAGCTAGATTTGAAGTCCCACCATTTGTACCCAAATCAACATCATTTTCAAACGAGTTAAGAACATCAAATGGGTTTGAATTACTAATATCTATTGTAGGCTCCACATCTTTCTTCTTATTACCACTAGTGTTAACATTGTTCTTTTTAGAAACATGTCTAAACACTTGTTTGACTGATTTAAATCCCACTTTAGGACCAACCGGAACACCTCTAGGAGTTTAGCTAGGCTTCTTTATGTTCTTCCCCACATTCGAGTCTATATTCTTAGGAAACTATTCTTGAACATGACCAAAAACTTTACAAACATTGCATGTATAGAACCCCTCCCCAACAAGTTTAGGCATAGCCACCACAATATTATCTTTCAACTCTACATCAACCCGAACCTCAATCAATGCTCTAGCATAGTTTGTTAGAAATCCAGAAAAAGGATCAGTCACTACCAATATATCATAGAATAACTCGTAGTGTAATATTTGAAAACTTACCAAGCTAACCTGGTCAACATAAGACAACCCTTATGTTGACCGGCCATGTAGTGGTATAAATACCCCTCTCCACACCCTGGAGAGGGTTGGATGTTTTATTTCTCTAATAATACATTTCATTCTTTCTCTCTCTAAAGAGTTACAACCCTCCTTTCTCTCTTTAGCTCTTATGTTCATTTGTTAAATGATTTGATACATCTACAATTGGTATCAGTCGCCATGGGGTGATATCGTGGGGCTCATATGCATTTTTATTTTGTTTAAATTGTCATTTTTGTTGTCTTTTTGGTTTCGTGGTTCGAAAATCAAACACTGGATTTTTGTGATTAAAATTGTTAAAGTTTATGTTTTAAAGCAAGATCTAGGCCTAAGATAACTAGTTGTACAAGAAAAATCAAGGAAAAACATCAAAAGGGTGTGTTTTTGGTTAGTTTTATCAAAAAGTACGTTTTTTTGAAGCTAGCAAAATACGTTTTTGAAGCTAGCGAAATACGTGCTTTTGAAGCTAGCGATTTATGTTGTCAAGTGTTGGGAATTAAAAGTCTTCATACTTAGTACTGCCAAGCCAAGAGTTAGTACTACTTAACTTACAACTGCGTACTAACCCGTTAGTACTGCTAGAGTAAGTTAGTACTGCCAGTACTAACTTAAGACTGCTGAAGATTAAGACTGCTAAAGTGATAAAGACGTGTCAAGTGATTTGTATTGAATTATTCAGTGTATATCTTATAAAGTTAGAAAGATACGTATAAGATTAATATTATAGAGGATTTGTAGTTATCATGTAAAGGACTCCTTAGTGTATAAAAGGAGATCCTAGATTATGATATTAGATAGACATTTTTGATATATAGCTTCAAGGTTGTAAACCCTAGTACTACACAGAGTAAT
>BQNB010007136.1:12275-55444 GCA_026074375.1 Tanacetum coccineum | reverse complement strand
TAAATGTATGTTTTTTTTTGTGAGAAAATAATATAGAGGTATTGAAGTATTTATAATGAGTTGTGTGAGGGGGGTAAAATATTTTTTTTTTTAAATATAGCTGTTAGAGGCTGTTTTGTATAATTTTTTAATAAAACTAGCCGTTAGGGGGTGTTTGATAACTTTTTAAAAATAAGAGGAAAAATTAAAACTAGTATAAAGCCGTTTAGGGGGGTAAATGATTTTTTTTAAATCAACCCCAACGTGCGTGGGCCGGCCAACGCCGGACCCAACGCCGTTGGGCAACGCCGCATAGCGGTGTAGTAACGCCGGCCAACGCCGTTGCCGACGTTACTACACCTAAGGCTCTAATCATAACACCACTCACCTCTTTATTTTCATAAAACCCCCTAAACAATTATTTCATTCTTTTAACAAACTAACCATTTCATTCATAAAATTCAAATACACATTACAATACTAATATAGAGGTATTGAAGTATTTATAATGAGTTGTGTGAGGGGGGTAAAATGAAATATATTTTTTTAAGAATATAGCCGTTAGGGGATGTTTTGTAAATTTTGTAAATTTTTTTTATAATAAAACTAGCCGTTAGGGGGTGTTTGGTAACTTTTTAAAAATAAGAGGAAAATTAAAACTAGTATATAGCCGTTTAGGGGGGGGGTAAATGATTTTTTTTTTTTAAATCAACCCCAACGTGCGTGGGCCGGCCAACGCCGGACCCAACGCCGTTGGGTAACGCCGCCTAGCGGTGTAGTAGCGCAGGGCAACGCCGGCCAATGCCGTTGCCGGCGTTACTACACCTAAGGCTCTTACTAATATGATCTGATAACGAAATATTTTTCGCATATTGCTTGCTGATACTGCATAAACAAGACAGTGAGTATCTTCCGTTGCTCTGTTTGTAGAACACGTTGTAACACTTGTTGATTTTTATCAGCTAGGCTTTTAACATTCAAAATATTTTTATATTTAAGCCGATTAAGAAACTTTGTAGTTTGTACAACTAGATTGACTAAAAAGCCCCTGTAATTAAAGTTTACATAGTGACCATGCTATAGGTTTTCTATATATAGCAACCGACTCACGCATTGGAACTCAAACAAAATTAGAAGAATGGAGTGCCTATCCAAGATCTTAACGTTTTCCTCGCTCCTTCTCCTTCTAACACTTCTATCTCAGTTTACAGTTCCCACGAATTCGAAAACGATTGTTACAAGTCTTCCTGGATATCCTGGCGAACTTCCTTTCAAACTAGAAACCGGGTATGATTCTTAAATTTAATGTACGTCATTAATGTGCCAAAACATGTACTTAATTCCGAAAGTGGTTTTTATGTCTTAAATAATCACTTGCAATTTAATAGGACATATCCAAATGTTGAGACGGAGAAACATTAAATCCCGCGCTTCATTGTAAGTAATAATAGTGTTATTTTTTTATTTTTTTATAAATGTACAATAGATGATGGCTCGGTTTTATAGAACCCCTCCCCCCACACCCACCCCCCCCCCCTCCCCCCCCAATGGAGCTATTATATAATATATAGACTTATATAGAGTAAAGCTTTGATATCTTTGTTATAGTAAAGATGTGAATCTAATGAATGAGAGATGTGATTTGTTTTAGTTGACAAGAGATGCGTATCTATTATTAGGCAACGATCAGTGTGACGTCAAAACCTTAACGCTACATAAATCTAGTAATACGCACTTAATCGTCTGTATAGATCAGTATAGTCTCACTTAACTATGACATTGCTCTCTACATACATGATGTGTGTGCAGAGTGTTGTAGTTCTACTGATATGTCGTGTCTAACTTATATTTGATCTACAACTCCTTGAATTGTAACTGTATGTATAAACTCGATTGTAAGACTAGTAGCTTGACGGATCAGTAGTCAGTTCTGCTCGACCTTATGGGAGTGAGCAAATAAGAAGATGATCTCTACGGTTTCCATATTTTGTAGTCATAAGTATTGTGTCACGAAGATATAGCGCTTCGCATAATGTCTAATACCTATATATGTGTTACTAATGACTGGCGCTATATGCTACTAAGCGAGTGATGATCGAGAGAAGATGCAATTATGCGATAGAAGAGACATGAGAGAACGAGCGCTACTAATTATGCGTAGGATCTTATGTAATGTGGACACTTGTCAATAAACTTGATGGAGTAATCACGTCCGCTATCCGCTCACGCCTATTAGAATTCATGGCTATCTATTCTGCTACTCTGCGTGCGTCACTCAGTTTGTGATTATCTCTAGTGACAGAGATTTATAGTACGACACAATCGGCCACAAAACTTCAGTCAGTAGTGATGCACTAATAGATAAGATAGTTAGAATTATAAATATATCATATTAGGATTTTAACGAAGCAATCGTCTCCAACTGATGACGAGACTTTTTTTGGCATTTAAGATCCTATTTCACCAATAATTAAGTATTAGAAACAACGTCGTGAAGATACATAGCATTTCATATGGTTTTTTATCCTCAAAGAGGAGTTGTGCGTACACTGTCATACCATCCATCCATAACAACATAAAGTGCTTGCCTATCGATCATTCAGCTTTGATTAGATTAAGACGTAACGAATTCTGTAACACCCCAAAATGGGTGCTGCGGAATAAGGGTCCCGGGGCGTGGTACATATAGATCAACTAGCCACGATATATATATGAACGACACAAAAAAGTCGTTTGTTAAATTGATATCAGTTTTGAATTTAATCTAAAAAGACATATTACATAAAGCTTATAGTTCATTGTTCCTTGTTTGTTAATATAGTTACAAAGATGACTTTAGATTGTCTCACCACATAATATTGATATTAGAAAGTCTTGTTAAGGCTGCCATCCAAAACACGTAACTGCAATGCATCCTTGTCCCGTTTGCCTTATTGACCTCTTGAGAAACATTGCTTAAAACGTCAACGCATATACAAAGATTGTATTGCGATGAGAATATTCAGATGAGTGTTGTATGGATAATTGTATGCACTTGTATAGCAGCACGAACGCCATAAGACTCGTTATCATAGTAGATAGCGTATGTACAATTGTCGCAACAGTAATCGTATATCACTCGAGAGATCGCGCGCTCTGTTATTACATTTAACACTAAGCTCATGCTCATGAAGCATCGACAGTCTTGTCGCGCAAAATTTTGCTACTAGCCCGAATGTGTTCTAGACCTTCGCTAAACTGTCCTCTGGTTGTCGACATGCATTCTAAGAATATGTGTCGCCAATCGTATTTCCCTAAGTGTATACGGCTCTAAGTCACCCGAACGGGGAGGTCGTTCCCAAAATAGATCTATTAAATAACATTCGAGCTCACATAATGTATTCTACAACTACATTATAGCCCTTACAGTTCTTGTATAATGGCGTTAACTTGGGTTATCGTACTTTAGGCAAACATGTTTATCACTCGCTCAAATAATATCCAACTTGCGTCCAATTTGTAAAGACAAAGCATGTTCCACCCCAAATAATAGTGAATCATTTTTAAGAGATAAACTGACTGTGATAGTGAAGATGTGTGGTGGCTTTGGGAATAAGACGTCTCATTATGTAAACGAACAGTGTACTCTCCTCTCAAGTGAATTGTACTCTTTGCACTCCCATAGATTGCATGCGAACGCAAACGTTCTAGATGTGTAAGTGTAGTGCACGCATTGATGCTTGTCACAGAATTATCTCACTCCGAATGCCTATCTAAAAAACCTTTAATTAAAAAATATAGGTTCGTTATATTGTTACCGTAGATACATATTCATCATGTATCTAACTGTAATATATTTTTATAGTTGTTACTTTCGTTCTCTATCGTTTCGGGCTATCATAATTAAAGAGTGTCATGACATGATCGTACGAGGAGTTTAGGACACTTTTAATCATAATCCATCAACTCGTCCGATACGCCATACGAAGAGGCCTCATATGAAACTCTGTTGTTAGTATTATAGTAGTGTTGATAACACGTTAACGCATTCTATATAGATAATCGAACGTATCCTATCATCGCCCTTCTTGTGTTTCTCGCAATGACTCTAAAGTATTCATTTCAGAGAGAGTGGGAAAACGTTTTACTGACCATATTGATAGTTTTCGCAGGTTATTCAAAATTGACCTGAGTATTGTAGGTCGATTTTACGTCCGATATGCTCGCGTTTCTTACGCCCACGTCTTCGTAAGCTCAAGTCCAAGTCGAGTGATCATAATAATACATTTGCAAGTTTTTGATATTCATGCGTATGACTAGTTTAGTGTTCTATTTTGTGTTTTTACTTTTCACAACAGTATTTTACTCGTTTTAGTTTTCCTTAGCGCTAACTCGTAATCGTAATAACTTATCGTTTTAAATCCCGATTGTTACCTTGTTATCCAGTAGCAGTATGTCCGTAATATGCAATTAAAATTCATGTGTTGTTAATATAGTATGCTACGCTCTTCGCGTCTATGCAAATGAGGACTCGTCTAGCTATGATTTATATGATAAAGGTATAGGAGATCTGCATAGATTATTCTCTTGTACCACGCGCTATATAGCTACAGATGCGTTGATGTTCTGAAGATATCTTGTAGTTGTTGATAAAATTACTTTTAAAGAACTTTAATTATCGAAAACGTTCCGTATACTGATATGACTATCGTTTAATCAGTCTCTCTGTATGTTTAGCGATTCTTTTCGAGTACGATCTCGTTTTTAGTAATTAAAAAGTTATTATCATATTTTTGATAGTTTTAAAAATCATGAGTTTCTGTAATGATAGTGCTTTTTTATAAAAATAGTTTTATTAAAGAAGTATTTTATCGTCGTAAAATCGTAATTAACAAATAACGTATCTTTTCGTTAATAAATCCGGTTTTTTTTCGAGTTTCTTATTCAATTTTGGAATCGTCATGAGTGCGTATTATTTTTATATGAAGTCAAACCTCTCTGTATGAAATTCGAACTAAAACAGCCTTGTATTATCCAAAATGTATTCATTTATAAAAAGTTGTATTTATTAACTTTATATAAACCCTAATTTTTACTTAAACCATATGTTATCATACTTTTATATTCATTTTATTTCCTGATATATATGACAAATATGACATAAGAATTGAAGTGCTATAAATTCATAAACATAAGTGAAAACTCGTTTTATTATTAGAAAGGTCCTTAGTGGGACTTTAGCCATAATTATTAATTTTACACATATAAAATAATGATATATAAAAAGTAATAAAAGGAATTAGGAAGACCGTTAGGGTGATGTATGAGATGGAGAAGATAAGTGCTAAACCGTGTTTAGGATTCAAAACAAGAGCTTACAAGTTTTATAAGCCCTTAGTTAGGTTTTGTAAACCTGAATCTTCATTCTTTCGTGTTCTTTTAATACACGCTCGCAAATATAGAATAGTCACTTTACTGATGCTGTGGTGTCTCTGAATCTTCTCGCTCTCTAGTGACTGATGTTCATTAGGATTAGAAGATGTGTAAAGGGTTGTAAAAAACAGTCGTTTTGATATGGTAGCGTAACAATTTTGTATGATGTATATAGTGTTAGGTGCATCTGTGATGCTTGACTGTCCGTGGGTTTGACCGGAGATGGGAGAAAGAAATGTAATTTTGTTAAAAAAAAAAAAAAGTAATGAGTTTATGTAAATTTCACATATGAAGTAAGGTATTTATAAGAGAAGGAAACTAGATTTTTTGTTGCAAGTTTTGACTAGAAAATTCAAAGGGGGGAGGGGGTTTGACCGTTGGGATTCAAGGGGACCAAAAAGGAGGGAGGAAAACAGGGCTTTTTTTAATGTGTATTCTTGGTTCCTGTAGTGTAAGAGTTGTATTAAAAGGTCATAGGCAGATGAGTAGGTCCATACAATTTAAGGGATTTTTCAAGTGCGTCGTAACATGGTGGGTAGGTGATTATAAAACGCCAATCTATAGTCCCATAAGAAATCAATCTCAGGTGTCTGGCACGCTAGCCATGCACTAAGCGGGTGGGACGGGGTGTGGAGTACACCGTTATGAGACATAATTTTTAAATATTTTTAACAATTTAAGGCTCTTGGTCTATAAATCCTCACCCTTGGCCTTTGTATTCCTCACCTCTTGTAAACATTCTTTCCTCTCTTTTATCTCCTCTAATCCTCTAAGTCTAACACGCTTGTGTTCTTAACCTTGCTTTTTTATTCGCATATTTGAAGAACTCAATCTCCGCAAAGAGAGCCACACAATTGTAACCTAATCCATACTTGTGGTTTTTCAGGGGATGAAAATCGAAACCAGACCGCTGATCCGTTATCTGTGATCGCCGAGGTTCTCTTTGTTTGGGTCTCGTACCCTTTCTTCGATTCATAGTCTCTAGGCTAGGTTTGGACTTGGATTCAAACTATTACTATCTTTTATTCTTTCTAAAGTCTTATAATGTGAAAAGTCTGTATCCACAGGATCAAGCATAGATATTGGGGTCTAGTTGGGATTTTTGAAACCTAAAAAAGGAAAAATTGCTTTTAGAGTATAGGTAAGTGAATCCTCACGGGTTCTTAAGTGGTGGATTGCTGAGGGGGAAATCTCCTGGAATTCCCATAGGTACGTTTCTGAGTAGTAACTCTTCTTTGTGTAAGTACGGTATTTGTTGAAAGGTCGGGTGGACGTTAAAGGATTGTATTACGGTTTATAGGCACATAAGGATTATACCTAGTGTAGTATCGGCATTATTTGTCGTATTTTGATTCGCAACTGGACGCACAGAATGACTAAACCCCCTTCCTGAATCAGTATATATCGTGGTGTCTCTTCTTCTCTCTAACTACTTATTGTTCTCATTTCAAAGTAGATTATGACACCACTGCGCTACTTTCGAGACTATACTGAGAACAAAAGGCTTTATAATATTTTGAAGAAGTCATGAAAACTGTCATTCAGCCCCTCTCTCTATGGTTCTACTAATATGAACGACAAAGGAAAACTGATTCAGAGGAGGTAGATGTTCGACATACGGCGACGGAGGGGTACACAAGCGAATAAAATTTCTACAAGGCTAATAAAGAAAGGGGCAGATCATCCTCTTTTTGTTTAGAATCTTTCAGCTGCCTTGTGCCTCAATGCTCTCCATTGTCCAGTTTGGTCTCATATATTGGACAAATGTAGCATCTGATGTTTAGGTTTGTCGAAACAGTAAGGAATCCTTGGGTAAGGTATTTGTGACTAAAGGAATGAAGTGGAAGAGCTCAGGCAGCGTCAGGTTTTAAGTGGAATTCGGAGAGATCTTAGGCTTGACAAGCCAAGTAAAACTTAATAGAGAACAACAGGCTTGCATCAATAGAGGCCTAGACTTGAGCTGCAACGTGTCTCCAAGAGACGAATCTAAAGTGAAATGTTCAATTTTAAAATACAAGCAAAAATAGTAGTAAAGAAATCATCTTATATATATGAACCGACTGATCCATCTTTGACACACGAGACAATGAGAGGGTCTTAGGGAACGGAAGCAGGAAAGGATCACGGGTTTTGGTGAAGCGCGGAAAGAAATCATAGGAGCATTATAAATTTTAGAATATTGATAGAATAAGTTTTTAATTTTTGTTGTAATGTTTTAAATTTTGAGCCATTATTTGAATTATTATATAAGAGAGTGGCTATCACGCGCTTCGCGCGAAAGCGTTTTGTACCAAATTGACGAAAGATTGAAATTGTCCTTAATTTAAGAGTCATTTATTACAACTATAGTATTCTTGAAATTAAAAACTGAAAGTGACTTAACTTATGAAGGGTATGTTTTAACTGTAATAATATATTTTGTGTTAAAACTTAAAAAGTGGCTTAACATTGGGGGGGTGAATGTCCCAGAGTATTAAAAAAATGAGATTAATTTTGCTAGGGTAAAAATCTCCGTAAAGGGGCTTATTTAAATAAAAAATAAAGAATGATGAGAAATAGAGAATTTTGAGAGGGAGTTTATTAAAAATGGAAAATTTTGAGGGCGGTTTATTAAAAATGAAAAATGATTATTATACATTATAGTTTAGTATATAATAATGGTACTATTCATTTTTGTGAGGGGAGCAAGTCAACATTTAGTATATATTATAATATTTTTTAGTTATTAATAAAATTTAATTTAAAAAAAGTGTTTATGATTAAGGGGCATCATTACGGGGTTTAGTCACGTGTTTAGTCTTTAGAAAGTACAAATATGAGTTGGTCAACGACGTTGACTCTGAAGTGACAGGGGTTACTCAGATCACCTGCGGTCACCATTGCTACTAGTCTTAAATCAATCCACGATACCACAATGTAATGTGAGCTTGGATCAAATGATTGGTAATTAGTGTCTGAAATGTGTGAATTATTAGTGTAGTCTTGATAACTTGTCTTTTATTCAAATAAATTTGTTACACTTGAACATGAATTACAAGTAAGGCTTATCACGGACCGAAAAGCATTGACCGGAAAACCGAATTTAATTTCAACACATCAAACGGATTGTTTTGGTCAATGTCCGAAACCAGCCGAATCCGGTTCGATTGTTCGGTCCGCTCGCGGGTGTTTGATAAAGCATAATGGTCGGTTTTACGTAAGATTGAACCAACCGTAGGGGTGTTCAATGTTTGGTTTGACACAGAACAAACAAAAAAATAAACCGAACCGAAGCCGAATAAAACCCGACTAAAAATTTCAATTGGTGTATGAAACGATGTATTTAATTGGTGTTTGGTTTGGTTATGGTTTGACAAAAATAAAACTTCTAGTCATAAACTAAATAATCGAACTTATCTATATAACATATATAAAGGTACATTATTTAATTATATATATTCTATATATATATATATATATATTTTATATATATATATATATATATATATATATATATATATATATATACATATATATATATATACATATATATACATATTTTCTATCTTATTATCTTAATTCCTAACTAGGAATCCTAATTTTATATAATAGCTTTTATAAATTTAAAACTTGAATCATAAAAATATACACCACACAACGACACAATCAAGTTTTTGGCGTCGTTGCCAGAGTGAAAATCTAATCTTGATTTTTATTTTATATTTTGGTATCTAACATTAGATCTAACCCTTAGGAGTAGTGTTAATTAGATTAGTGTATGTTTTCCATTGTATATTCTGTATATCTTGTATATTTGTTAGTTTAATTGTTTGCTTGTATAATTGTGTGTTTAATTTAATTGTTTTGCTAATACACTGTTCTGGTCGATAACTCGATACGGCGTATCCACTTCCATTTAATACGGCGTATCCAACTTTCTGTCCAATACAACGTATTCATTCAACTGAATTAATAACGTGCAATCTATCACTTCTATGAGTACGGCAGTACGATCATGTTGGAAAAATTTAAGAATCTGAGTTTTCATATTTGATTTTCGTGCTTAATTTTTAATCCTTCTTCAGAGCAAATCCTGCTGATATTTTTACCTGTATCACAGGACATAACTCTGGATTTCAATTTGAAAACAGAATGCTAGTCTCTGATTGCAGACTTAAGTAATGGCGAACAAGGGAAAGAAGTCAAGTATGGAAACATTTGAGCCTAATGACAAAGCATATTACTATTCCAGGATTACAAGTATTAATCGTTAACGAGAAGAACGCTTCTGAATTAAAAGGAAAATTATTGGATGATCTGCACAACAATGTTTTTAGTGGAACAAACGGGAAAGACGCAGTTTAGCATATTGAATACTACCTAAAAATTATTGACCCAATCAAATTACCCAATGTAGATCATGTTAACTAGAATTGTTGTATTTCCCAAATCTCATTTTGGGCTGGAGGTGCACGGAGATGGTTTGATAGAACCAAAGAATCAATCACTTGTTGGGTCGACTTAACTGCTAATTTTTTTAGAAAATACTACCCGCCTTCTCGCATCAAGGGAAATAACACTCCCGTAATAAAATGGGACCCAACTAATCCAAGATTCGAAGGCTGCACAGTGTCGGGCCGGAATAATCCCATGAAGTTTTAGGGTTGAGGGGTTCCTTAGTAAAATTTTTCTTATTAATTTGTTATGTTTACTTGTGTATTATAAAAGAAAAGTGTAAGGTAAAGTTTTTTATTTTATTTATAAATGTAATGTGTATGTTTTTTTATTTAAAAAGGTATACTTCGTAATGTCTTGTTAATTTGTAAAGTAATTTGTTATCTTGTATAATCATAGAGAGTGTATAATTATATCATATGCATAATTATAAAAGTTTTAAAACTCCGTTCATTGTATATAAACGTTTAGGTATTTTTTAAAGCGTTACGATAATTTTAGGGTTCCGGGGAAAAACCTAATTGTTCATTTATCGCGAAAACGTAAACCACTTTCACGTATCCGATAAAAATAACTTTGTGTAATGTTAATTTATTATCCTCAAAATAATTACTTACCTTGTTTGACGGTAAACAATTAATTTGCTTGATGCCCGTTTTCGTTAAATGATTATTTCTTGCCTTACGCGATTTAACTTAACGATTTCCATTAAAAATAAACGCGTACAATACAAAAGAATATTTAGCGACTTTATCAACGTCGTACATTGTCCTAAAACACGGGGTGTTTATAATCATACAGTTAACCTACTCAAATATGAGTAAACATAAATGGCATAATATCCCACCAGGTAGCAAATTTTTGCGCACTAATTTTTGTCTAACCTAAAACCACAACATAAAGAAACACATGTCTCGCAGGACTCAAACCCCACACTTCAACATATAGACATAGGATAGAATATCAATATCAATTCCTCTACGAGAAATATTGAACACTTGTCGGAAGAAAAAAGAGCTTCAATCTTTATTTTTCAGGCACAAGGAATATTCACCTTTATTGGGATCACATTTGTTCCAAAGAGTCTTAGTATCCACTGTCGAAAGTCGATTGTCATCAATTATCTTCTGAATAGATGCGACAGAAAACTCCCCCGAACCTTCTAACGACCAAACCCACCTGTCAGAATAAGGCATAAGAGAAACCGATTGCAACATATCAGTATATTAACTCTTTGAATGATAACCTGTTCGACCAGCTCATCTAATTCTACGACGAACTGAATTTTCCATTTCTGGCATATCATTCATTTTTAGAAATTAACGAGTCACTTCTTTCACAGTTTCTAAAGCATAATATTCGTGGAAATGAAAAGAATCCTTCTGAGAACTTTTCCACCATCCAATTATCTTCCCTGGAAAGCCGTTGATTCTCCGTGTTTCCCAATTTAATCCGCCTTATAATCGTAGTAGCGACCTCTCTCCTCTCCCCCTTTTACACCTTGATTACTGATATTCCTCACTTCATTTACAATGTTCTCCAACAAGACCTCAGCTTACCAACTTTAGATGCCGTCCTACTATCAGTCGCGTCTTAATAGCTCTAATCCTCTCGCCCTTATAGATTCTTTTGAGAATTAAAAACTTCTAAAACCCAATTTTCATCATTAGAGCTCTATTTAAAGCAATATTGACTTGAAACCCCGAGACCTCTCTTTTCACTTAGAGCCATACACAATTTTCCTTTTAACCCTTGGAAAAAAATGCTAGTTACTATATAACTCATGCCCATTAAAAAATGACAACGAAAAGAGACTCAGTGCGAAATGTTATAACAGTCAAGGGGACTTAAAGATGGACATATGAAATATAGGCATCGATCCTAAAACCGATTTTAAGAAGCGTAAGTCTACCTCCAATTGATAACGATTTCATTTTCCAATTAGATAACCGAGATTTTACCTTATCGACAACCTCCGTCCAAGCTTGCACCCGAGACATGTTTCCTCCCACTTTTGTGCCTAAATATGAAAACGGAGTATTAAGGATAAGGCACCCAAGTTTTGATGCCGCAGATTTGTATACCTTCTCGGTATCCCCACATTAACCCCCATAATCTTACTTTTACACATGTTGATACGAAGACCAGACGCTTGGAAAAAACACTCCAACACATAAACAAGGGTATTAATATTACCATCACACCATTGTCCCACAAACACCGCATCGTCCGCATAAAACATATGAGAAAGGTTCACCAAAGGGCTTAGATTAATTCCTTTGAACATGCCAACATCCACCACACGTTGAAATGATAGGTGTAAACTCTCCATAATTAAAATAAATAAGAAAGGGGATAACGGATCACCTTGCTTTAGCCCTTTGAAGAATTGGAACTCTTCCGTAGGGCGACCGTTAATAATAAAAGAACCTCTCGAAGACCTTAAACAACTTTGAATCCAAGCGCACCACTTATTACCAAAACCAAACTTTTTCAAGACGTCATCCAAGAAATCCCATCGGACCGAATCATAGGCTTTCTCGAAATCAACCTTAAAAATTAATGATTGTTTCTTCTTCAATTTACACCATTGAATGACCTCATTAAGGATGAAAGGACCATCTAAAATTTGTCTCTCCGTAATAAAAGCGGATTGCACCTCATTAACAATATCCCCCAAAACACCAACAAGACGATTTGCCAGGATTTTAGCAATGATCTTATAAATACTTCCAATGAGACTAATTGGTCTAAAGTCTTTAACCATATTAGCATCAGGCACTTTCGGGATTAAAGCAATAAAACATGAATTACATCCATTAGGAATGTCTCCGAAGGTAAAGAAATGTGAGACCGCCGCAAACACGTCATTTTCAATAGACGACCAAAATTGCCTATAAAAAAACAAACGGAGGAATGCCATACGGTCAAAGGAGATTTATCTGTACTCATTCACCAACACCGCACTCTTCAGCATACCTCTTTGAGGAAACGGCACATTCCAAGTCCATTCTATCGATCGATTGTAATGGACTTTGGAAAATTCATATCAATATACACTCGGTTATCTGTGGGTTTTTCAAATCTATTTCGAAATGATTGAAGAAATTCAAGTATAGCATTTTATTCAGTTTTTCAGGTCCACTTCATCACACCATATTACCGGGGATTTTTATTGATCCTTGTTTAATTCAAATTCTCCAATGTAAAGTACCTAGAATTCTCAATCCCCTCGATGGTCCCATTTAATCTTGGCCTTTTGAGCCACATCCATCGCTTGGATTTTGTCAAGATGTTGGATAGAATTCAAAACCTCCAATCTTTTATTAACAATATCATCAGATCCTATTCCTTTGTCAATATCAGCATCTAACTTTTGCAGCTCCTCTTTAAATTTACCTGAAACACTTTTAGATTTGTCCCGGTTGTCGTTTAAGCCATTCCGATTTTCCTTTTTTAAGGAATTGTAACCTTGTTCATCACATTTCTCATGGCATTTGAATCATCAACAGGAGCTATATTTCCACGTACGTGGGTGACATAATTTATTAGAAACAATCCAGTTTCTAACCAATGTATTAAAAAAATCGAAAAGGAATCAACCATTATTCATGTTGAGTTCCGAAGTATAAAACCGGACGATGATCCGAAAAAAGGTAAACGATCCATGGAAAAGTAGTAACACTAATATTAGGACATGAAAATCATCAAATTTTCAGAAATTAAATACCTGTCAAGTTTGCTCATCTTAGTAGCGGATTTATGACACCATGTAAACGAGCTACCTCCTAAAGGAACCTCTTCTAGACCCGTACTCACAATGAACGCGTTGAACACATCAGCACCTTGAGCATTAAAAACCAAACCAAATCTTTCAGATTTAAATCTAACTTCATTAAAATCACCCATAATCACCACCTCACCGTCCCACTGATTAATTACATGCTCCAAGTAGTCCCATAAAATACGTTTATCTCTCAATTCTTGTGGAGCATAAACCGCCACCATAATGATATTGACGCCAGTTTTCAACCACACACCCCGAACCATGATGAAATAATCCGAAACAAGTAACATGTTTTTAAGAAGGGTATTAGGTTCCATATACATAGGATCCCTCCCGAGTTGCCAATGGAATCATCTGGAACAAATATCGAACACGTTAATTCCCCAACAAGCTTTCAACACAAAGATCCATATTCTCCCAATTTTGTTTCTTGAATCGCCAAAAAATTCACTTTATTTTTAATACACAACTCCTTGACCCAATCTTTTTTGCCCTTTTAGGCGAGGCCTTGGATATTCAAAGAAAGACAATTCATCGATGAACCCCCGACTCTCCTTGTGATAAAATTATCTCGGTCATGTTATTCATACACCCATCCATATTGTATCCCATAGCTTGCCCCACTTTCACTAATTCCTCCAATACACATAAAATTGACCCCCCAGTACGCGGAACCTCTGACTTTTTAAAATTTCCTGAACAAACCGAACCCGAAACCTCTTCCTTGGAACCCTTATTGATACTATTTCTTTCCTGTCCATTTAGGTCTTCCTCCACATTATGGTTTAGCGAATTGACCTCATTAACACTCTGAACATTCTCCTCGTGCATACAAAATTCATTATTGTCACCGTTAGGTGTGAAGCCTGGAGGGTGCTTTAAACTATGATCAGAAGGCTTTATGTTTTTAGATTTGTCTTTATTCTTATTAAAAAGCGAATCAGATACGCGCATTAAGTGCGTTATACATGCTGGTTAGCTGTGAGATACGTCATTAGTATGATCAGACTCGGATATAATTACACCAAGAGCTCGCATGCATCATACATGCGGTTTCCAGAACTTCTACCATATCACTTAGCGTCTCCGCCAAACTGCCCGTCTTTGAACTTGAGCTTCGCCATCCTTAAAACCCATCATCTGATTCATAATCATCATCGAATCGTCTACAATTCAGGTATCCATCCTTGAACTTCTTGAGCACGAATCAAAATTAACCTTACCCCGAAAGATAACCTGTGAAAATTACCTCATATTTATTCGTACCAGACTTGAGTTAAGCATAACCCTTTTCGAATGAAAAACCTTCATCTTCTGATCATCAACGTCCTGTAACTCTCCCACTTAGCGGCCAATCAGTTTAACAAGTATTTTTAGACCCATAATAAAAGGGAACTGCCTTCAATCTCCAACCCCAATACGATTCTCGCGGTTTCATTAGAGCAATATAGAATCAGTATGAGCTTGATTTTCAAGATAGAGGAACTTAAGACCCAACCCCCATGTTTTTCCTGAAATAATTCTTTGTTTTAGACGAAGGAAATGACTTACCTTTCCTTTTTTACATATATTATATATGTTCACGAATATATAGTTCTAAGTACGACTTTTGTATTATAGGTATGTGGGAATAGGGGAGAAGGAAGAAGTACAGTTTTTCTACTATTTCGTTGAATCGGAACGAAATCCAGAAGAAGACCCGCTCATCTTTTATCTTACCGGTGGTCCTGGTTTTTCTGCTGTTATTTCCTTCTTTTATCAAATCGGTATAACTTTTACTAGTTTATAGTATTAGCATAAGCACTTTTTAAAACATCTTGCCATTGGATTTTTTTTAGACATCTGATATATTAAAAATGCTAGCGAGACGCTAGAAATAACAAGCTACGAGATGGCCGACGAGTCATTGCAATTCGTCGTCATGCAAAACAATTTGGATCTAAATTATTTGTGTTATAATATCAATGTTAATTTTGTTAAAAGACCTTGATCTTTTATAAATGCATCATGATCTAAAAAAAATGTGTATGTAATCTTGTTTGATTTTCTCTAAACGCATTTGGTAATTTTGTGTTCCGGTTACATGCCTCATGTTTTCGGTGAGTGATCATGTATATTCAACTGTGATGCATGCTATAATACTCTCGAAAATGGAACACCTGTAGTCTGCTTTTGTTGAACCTATACCTCGAGTAGAGGTGGAAATTTAAGACCCAGAAGTTAAAGTTGGGTCTAGATGAGTAAATATTTTTAAAGGATGAGTCTACTTAGGTCTCCTTTAATATTTATAGATTTTTCTAGTTGGGTCTCACAATTTGTCTAAACGGGTCCCTCGGTCTCCCAAGGAGATTAGATGGGTGTAGCGAATCAAAAGTTTTTTTTATACGTTTTCATTCGTTTTTATTCATTTTTATACATTTTATACATTTTGTACCTTTTTACGTTTTCATCCGTTTTTATACGTTTTCGTTTATTTTTTATGTTTTGTCTGTTTTCGTACGTTTTCGACGGTTTTCGTCCGTTTTCGACCATTTTCGTCTGTTTTTGACCGCTTTTGTTCGATTTCGTCCGATTTGGTTCGATTTCGACCGTTTTCTTCCGTTTTTGTCCGATTTTGACGTATTTCCGTCGATTTTCGCTGTTTTCGATCGTTTTTCATATACCGTTTTTGACACCTTTCGTTCCTTATCGTTCAGTTTTCGATGCGGTTTTTAGAACCTATTTTCGACTGATTTTGACCGTTTTCGTCTGCTTTGGACTGTTTTCGTCCATTTTCAACCGCTTTCGTCTGTTTTCGACCGTTTTCAACCGCTTTCGACATTTTTCGACCTTTTTGCCCATTATCGTCCATTTTCAAGCATTGAATGCTTTGAATTTTTTGTCTGTATTTAAATGTTATTATACGTTGTTATCTGTTTTCTTACTTTTTCTTCCGTTTTTGTTTGTTTTAGTCCGTTTTGATCGTTTTTTCCATTTCCTTACGTCTTTGAATGTTTTAGTCCGTTTTCGTATATTTTCGGCTGTTATCTTACCATTTTATATGTTTTCATACGTTTTTCTAAGTTTTCGTCCGTTTTAATACGTTTTCGTTCGTTTTCGTTCATTTTCGTACGTGTTCGTCCGTTTTCTTTCGTTTTTGTACGTTTAAATATGTTTTGAAGGGTTTCATATGATTAACCCGTTTTTATACGTTTTAGTACTTTCTATAAAAATGTATAAAAGCGTATGAAGACGTATAACAATGTAGAAAATGTAAGAAAATGAACGAAATAGGAAAACAAAGAAAAACAAAGGAAATTGATAAAGATCTTTGAAAATGAAAACGGACGAAAACTTTCGAACCCGTTCAAAAAACTCGAAAACGTGCGAAAATGGTCAAAAACGGACGTAAACGAGCGAAAACGGTCGAAATCTGTCGAAAACGTACAAAAACGGTCGAATACGGACAAAAACATAGAAAACGTATAAGAGTGGATAGCGAATCAATTTGGTTACTACATAGAGCATCGTTGGCTTCTAAAAAAATAAAAAATAAAAATTTAAAGTTACAAAAACCTATCTAGACTCAGACCAACCCATCTAGACCTGACCCATCTATACCCAAACCCATCTACACTCATGTTTCTAGAAAACCTATCTAGACCCAGACCCATCTAGACCCAAACCCATCTAAACCCGTGACCAAAACCCAACCCGACCTACTTATTTTGCCACCTCTATCTCTAGGGCTTTAGTGTGATAGTGTCTAATGCTATATTGGTTTAGATTTTTAGAAAATACTGTGGAACTTGACGGTGCCAAATGTAGGGGTAGCAATTTTCTACACGACACGAACCCGGCAAGAAGTTAAACAGGTTTGTGTTGAGAATAAACAGGTTTGGGTAAAAAACATGTCAACCCGTATAACCCGTTTAATAAATGGGTCGTATTTGGGTTGAGTAAGTATTAAACAGGTGAACATGTGAACCCGTTTAAGCATGTATAAGCCTCTAAAAATAAAATATATAACTTGAATTTTATATTGGATTTGAATTAAATGTATTTTGTTATGTACTTAGAGTGAATTATGATTATAAGTCATATATCTTTTAAATTGTCGCATAATTATTTGTATGCTATGTTTATTATTTTTTACATCTTTATATCATTTTTTGCATTTAAATTAGTTAAATCAACAAACCACCAACTTTATTCACCGCTTGACCTATTTACTTAAACTTAAACGGGTCACAAACGGGTTACACGTGTTATGTAGGTCTGGGTTAGGGTTGAGTTTCTTGACACGATTAACAAATGGGTCGTGTTTGGGTAGAGGTTATAATAATCCGCCAACTCGCGAACCCGAACAGGTCAACACAAACACGACTCGATTGCCACCTCTAGCAAAATGCAATCTTTCTTCAAAGAGCGCCTTATACAAATTTTGAACTTGAGTTACGTTCATTTATGTTTTAAGCTTCATGCACAATGACAATGTAATCTAGTTTAATTAAACAATAATGAACTTTATCTACTTATTGAATACGAACCGAGAACGTTATTTTGTAACATTAGCATTAACATGACTTGCTGTTTGTAGTCCTTGCATCTGAATTGATCTAGCATTCTTGTAAGTTGATGTGTCTTTTATATATTTGGCCTGTATCTGAGAGGAACATGTATAGATCGGTGTCTGCATGTTTCTGCAGACTTGCAAACACTTATTTGCATTTTATCACAAAATAGGAAAGATCCAAAACCTTAAATCATTAACTTTAAAAATACTACTTAAAAGATTAGTAAAATAGCAGCATTAAAATATTTATTGGAAATGTCCAAAATGGACCGCCAAAAGGTGTCCCTACCTGACAGTTCTAATTAATCATCCCCATGACTTATCTTTTATCAGTTCCAAACTTCCACACTTCCACTTGCTGCTGCTTCTGTTTTTTTGTAATATATCTTTCGTTTATCGTCAAATTTATTACTGTAATATATACCAACTGATACTAAAATCATAAGCAATATTTTATGGGTTTTGTTAACAGTAATTTTTTAAGTATCGCTAACTATATTACTAGCAAGTAGCAAGCTACCCTCCTGATACATATTGGTTAAGAACATAGATGATATATAAAATGCTTCACAATATTTTCTAATATAGTAACACTGACCACATTACTAGCAAGTAGCAACCTACTACCCGCGTGATACATTGGCAAAAAACAAAGATGGTATGTAAAATGCTTCCCAACATTTTCCAATATATATATATATATATATATATATATATATATATATATATATTTATAGTAGAGATCCGTTAGGTGTGAGATAGAAAAATATAATGAGAAGAATAAGTATGATTGTATGTCACTTCATTTTTAATTTAGGAGAGAATAGAATTGTAATGTAGAGATATATTTCATTTTTGTAGGTGCATCTTTAAATGTGTGGTTGTGGTTTTGTCTTATCATACTCGATTTAAGTTTTGTTTTAGTCTTGCATTTGATCTAAACTGCTCTCTCTCTGTCTGTTCTCTCGCTATATATCTATATTATATATAAATTATAACTATAGAGTTATATATATACGAGTTTCGGAGTTCCACTGGAGGAAGAGAAAACTTTAGTAATGAGAATGATAAGAAGAACCGCTACAACACACATTTCAGATTGCACCTTAAAAATGCATGCATCTCTTTTAAATTTTTGCGTTGTATCCATATTTAAATGTGTGGCGAGAAAATTCTTCTTTATTCTTCTTCTTTATTTTTTCTTCTCACTTGATCCATTCTCTGTCAGCTATATATATATATATATATATATATAGTATTATATATTTTTATATATATATATCTAATGTTAGGGATCCATGTGAGAAGTAAATTAAAATAGAAGTGATGAGAAGGTGATAAAATCTATCTATATTTGAGATGCAAACGACTATGACATTATGATGCTTATCTACTCATTTAGATGACCATTTTTGAGTTTCGAACGTTAACTTGATGTGTAGATGGCGCAAATTGATTTGATGATTTCGGCACATGCTGAGAAACATAAACAAATAATTAATGCATCTAACATATGTATATGCATTATATTTAAAAGCCTAGAAGTACACATTTGATGCGTTATAATGGCATCTAAGATGTATAGAGATGCATTTAATTTAAGTCGCGTTGCATCTCGGATATTGCGATTTATAGTGCTTCATATCTTTTTTTAATTTTAAAAAAATCTTTCATATTTGATGGATCCTATTATAGTATATATTATATGTCTATATTTTATTTTATATATAATATTATATATTCTGTAGAACAAGTTGTGTATATGATGATTTCCTAATGAAGATTAAGAGTAGTTACATGTATTAGCTGTGTAAATCAGAGAATAAAGTAAGAGAACTACTATTAAGATTAACAATATCATGATAATTATAGGTGTTTTGTTCGGGTTATAGAATGTCTCGAGAATGATTTATAACTTACCTCCGCATTCAAGCTCCAGTTTAGTAGAATGTTACATCTTAAGGGTTAGGAGAATTTGCTATATACTCAATGAAGAATCTTAATAAATTACGTGTATTTTTTTCAAAACACAAGTTTTTAATGCATAATGTACAATGAAATTGAAGCATGTTTGAGGAAATATGTAAATATTAAAGTTTTTTTAAGGATACATGTAAATGCCCTTTTAAGTTATTATCGTCCATATATGACCTAACCGGCCGATCATCCTTACAAAGCATTGATTACTAAATTGAATAGAAACATTCATGCAGATTTGTCAAGTAAGAGCATCCCCAATTCTATATGTAATTTGCAAAGTTTATAGTATCTCCATATAATCTTTTCATAAGTCACACAAACATATAAACTTGCTTTTACATAAGTTATTAAAGAGTAAAGACCAGTTAGCAAAATTCATATTAAAATCAATTAACTATTTATAAAAACAAAAATTTTATTTAATTATTGTTAGAGTATCTCCAATGCAAAAAACTATGAATAGCTTTTTACTATTCTTAAGAGTTTATTGTATGAGTTTTTTGTATTGTATTGATAGCTTTTTAAAAAGCTTTTTGCAAATACTTCATAAACCTCAAGTCTTTGCTAAAAGCTTTCTTCCTCTTGTATAAAATGCATTAAATGCAATAAATGTATTAAGTTTTTGAAAACTTGATGAGTTTATTGTATGAGTTTTTAGTATTGTATTGATAGCTTTTTAAAAAGTTTTTTGCAAATACTTCATAAACCTCAAGTCTTTGCTAAAAGCTTTATTCCTCTTGTATAAAATGTATTAAATGCAATAAATGTATTAAGTTTTTGAAAACTTGATGCATTGGAGATGCTCTTAAAAATGTATATTTTATATTATTTCTTAGTTTATTTGATGGCTTAATAAAGTCGATGAAGTATACTCGGTTTTTTTTTTGAACGGCAAATGGAATTTTATTAAAAAAGGGCTAGAAAGTATACCCGGTTAATTGATAAACTTTCTAAATAATACTTTATGCATGTCTCAATTCGTTAATTTATAGATTAATTAATATCAATAAATTAATAACTCTTTTACTTAATAAATTTATTGGCGAAATTCTTCAAATGTCTCAAAAGTACAAGTGTGTTGGTGTTGTTTTCCTCACAAAATTTTTCATTCTCAAAATACCCAAGGCGACCTGAGCGACTTAGGAGACTTGTGAGACTTTCACACAAAATTTGACAAGTGTCTCAAGTGGCCTCAATCGCCCAGTACTTGCATAGACACGTGTCGACTTTTTTCATAAAGTCTCCTAAGTCTCTCAGGTTGCCTTGGGCATTTTGAGAAACAAAAAATATTTAAGGCATTTAACACCTACCACTTGTACTTTTGGGGCAAATAAAAAATTACCTCAAATTTATTAACCAAGCAAAGATACTTCACTTGTGGCATCAATAATAAAAGGTAGAAGGATAACTTTTTTCTATAAAAAAGTCTCAAAAGCGTATTAGTATTGTATCAAAGATTTGAGGATCCTCAAGTCCTAGATGAATGGACTTTATCATGTCTTCTTCTCACATCATTCCAACATTTTTAATTATTAAAGTATAAAACAATAGCTTTATAAAGAATTTTTTGCATTTGAGTGAGCCGTGTGATTATAGCCTTATAGGTACAACCTTACAAACTCGATAAATTAATTCTCGATTAATTAATAAACTATCTAAAATAATACCGATTCATTAATTTCACTACAAGAAAAACAATTACGGGCGACAAACTTTTCCCTGACGACAGTTGTCGCAGAAACCCCGCTAAACGACAAAATGTCGTCCGATGTGGCACATGTTTCGATAGACTTTTTGGTCAAATTTGACAAAAAGTTTTCTCGAGGATATGTCGTCGGGGAAAGTTTGGTCAAAGTTTGACCAAATTTGGTCTCATTAATATTGGCGGTGAATTTTCCCACCCTATTTTCCCCGGGGAAAACTTTGACCATAGTTGACCGTGATTAGTTAATGTGATTAGTGGTAACGATTTGGGGGGTGCCATGGGCCATACTTTCCTCGGCGACATATTGCCGAGGAAACGTTTGACCTGTTTGACCAGAAAAACAATTACGGGCGACAAACTTTTCCCTGACGACAGTTGTTGCAGAAACCCCGCTAAACGACAAAATGTCGTCCGATGTGGCACATGTTTCGATAGACTTTTTGGTCAAATTTGACAAAAAGTTTTCTCGAGGACATGTCATCGGGGAAAGTTTGGTCAAAGTTTGACCATATTTTGGTTAGCATTTAATATTGCGGTGAATTTTTCCCACCCTATTTTCCCCGGGGAAAACTTTGACCATAGTTGACCGTGATTAGTTAATGTGATTAGTGGTAACGATTTGGGGGGTGCCATGGGCCATACTTTCCTCGGCGACATATTGCCGAGGAAACGTTTGACCTGTTTGACCAACACGAGGCCCAAACACAGCGTCGAAAATTTTGGCGGGGTGTTTCCCCCCAAGGTTTCCTCAAAAGTTTGACCAAATTGAACAAGTTTACTAGTGGTAACAGAATGGAACGATAGGGGGGTGACGTGACATTTTGTATGTTTTCCCGTGACTATATCTTGGTGTTAAACCACAAAATCACTTGTCATTTTTGAACTTTCTAGTTGGTTCTAAAGCTTTCGAAACTGCTATTAAGGTTTGTTACGCTTTCGAAACCACGTTGTGCGGACTTAAACTAACAAAAAAGTAAAACATACGAAATACATTACAAATCGATAAACGTTCAAACAATAAAACATACGAATTACATTAGAAATCGATAAAATTAATAAGATTTTAAATTAATAAGTTTTAGGTGCTCTCATGAGTATTATTTTGTAGAGTTTGTACTCTAGAAAGATGAGTTGGAATTTTTTTTATTGCATTGTAATATCTAGGATCACATGAATATGTTGTCTTCAATTCAATATTTACTAAACAACCACCGACTTCAATAAGTGCTTCTAGTCAAATCGAGAGAGACTTTTCACCTTAATTTGCTCTTTTATACAAAATCTCATGTTTTTCATTCAAGGAGGGAATTTTGCTTTTTTTAACGGCGAATTTTATTGAGAGCATACAAAACTAGCAATGAGCTTAGAAGATTACAACAGTGATAAGTTTGGAGAGGTTTTTAAGCCACTCAAATCCAAACTAAATAAAGCTTTACATCAGTAACGACACCATAGAAAGATTATATTGCACTTCATCCAAAATTAGCGCATTTGTTGAAGGGACTCAGGAACCAAAGATTGTTTTTATTATGGATTTAGAGTTCCAAAAATATGCACCACGTCACTAACAAACTCCCTTCATAAATACGCGTAATGTTTGATCGAAAGACGTAAGGATCAAGATCCGAACCCAACCATTCTTCATAAGAAGAATTCCATATACGGAATATTTCCACCAGCTAGTGATCAAATGAAGGATATCTGCTTGCAATTTGGCAAGAAGTGAGGAAGTTGTGCTAGTTGATTTCACCGCTTTTATCGCATGTGGCATAGAATAGTGTCAATATCATTCACGACGAGGAAAATGTTCATCTAATTGGATGATTATCTAACTTGATTTTCCAAGCTAAAACATTTACCTTAAATAGGCACAGCTTTGAACCAACGAAGTGCTAGAGGAGGGAGAGACCATATGATAACGGAGAACTCGTCGATCAATTTTCTAGTTGAGGCGGACGGTGAAATCTCCTGTGACCTTTGCAAAGGTCCAAATCCATTATCCCTTATGTTTACGAGAGATTACCTTTCCACCATCGCCTTCGGAATCAAATGATCTTGCTTCACTCTCACTAGGTTCACGACGGAAGTGAAAGCCAAGCTGTTTTGTGGATAACTTAGAAGCAACATCAATGTTTTGTCAAGTTTCCATGTGGTAATAAGCTCCTTGGAAACAAAAATTTAAAGCAACGTCCCATGCCAAGTTATATTCCCAAAACAAAGTATCTGAAACCGATTGCACACTTTTTTGTTTAACGAAACTGTGTAAATTTATACCTTAGGTTTTTTTAACAAATTGCACCTCTTTGTAACTAATGTCAAGCCAAATAAAAGGATATAACGAGACTTTATCTGTTTTACCAATTTTTTCCAGTGTTCTCCATGAATAGAACTCGCAAACCTAACCCCCATTCACCAACTATAAATATTGACTGGACGTTCGCCCAATAGTGAAGAGTTTTGAGAAAGGTAAACGCCACACCATTTAAACATGAGTGCTCTATTCCGAGCGTTATAAGCTTGAAATTCCGAGGCCGCCTTTTTCTTTAGAAGCTAACACATTTGTCCATTTTACCCAAGTCGGTTTTTTAGCAAGAGGATCAGAACCATTAAAAAAATGTAAACGAATGGATTTCATACGTTGCAGAATCTTCATATGAACTTTGAATATAGACATATGATAAATAGGCTTGATCTAGAACCGATTTAAGATAGGAATTAATCTGACCTCCTATCGACAAGAGTCTTAATCTTCCATTTAGATAAAACGAGAAGCTAATGTTTCGTCGTTTTTATTACCAAGAGGATTCTACGTCATATGGCCACCACTTTCGAACCTTAAAATAAGTAAATGGAGTTTTTAAGAGTGACACAAACCAATCTTTATAGCTGCTTGAGTCACTTTGTCAGCTCCAATAAATCCCCTTAACTTACTTTTCGACATTGTTGAGACGAAGACCTGTATGCACGGTAGAAGCATTCCATAAACTTGAACCTATCGTTTCAAGATTTGACGCTCTCCCATTGACCCATGAAATATAACATCTCGGCGTTAAAACAAATGAGAAAGTTGAAGAGAGGGACTTAACATAATACTTTGAAAACATACCATTAGCATCAACTCTTCTTTGGCATGAGATGTGTAATGTTTCATACCAAATGAACAAGAAAGGAGATAAAGGATCCAACATGTTTGAGAACCTTTGATGGGAATTGAAATTCTTCCGTAGGACTACCATTCACAATAACCGAACCCCTAGATGATCGAAGACAACTTTGAATCCAAGAGCACCATTTCTCACCAAAATCGAACCTTCTCAAAATGTCGTCCAAATAATCCCATCGAACCGAATCAAAAGCCTTTTCGAAATCTACTTTGAAACAAAAGATGCTTCTTTTTCGATTTGACACATTGAAAAATTTGTTTAGGATAAATGGACCATCGAGGATTTGCCTATCCGCAATGAAAGCTGATTGAACTTCATTTACGAGATCACCCAGAACGAGAACAAGGCGATTCGCCAAGATCTTGGCAATGATTTTATACATACTACCAATTAAGCTAATAGGTCTAAAGTCTTTGACCATGTTAGCATCGCGAGTTTTCGGAATCAAGGCAATAAACGAAGAGTTGCTGCCTTTAGGAAACTGACCATGATGAAAAAAACTCGTCACAACATCAACCACGTCACTCTCTAAAATATTCCAGTAACGACGATAGAAACCGAACGTGAAACCATCGGGGCCAGGAGACTTATCGGTACCACAATCCCAAACCGCCCTTTTTATTTCATCTTTTGACACATCACACTCCAAGTCGATAATTTGATCAGGTTGTAGCGTATTGGAAAAGTTTTTGACATCAAGTTGGAGACGAGAATCTTGTGGGTGATCAAAACGATTTTTAAAGTGAGACAGAAATTCCCGTTTAACCAGGTGAGGGGAGTCAATCCAGTTACCATCGACCAAAATGCCACGAATGGCTAGCTGACTTCTTTTTTATTGAGAATTCCGTGGTAGTACTTAGAATTCTCATCGCCCTCGATTGCCCATTTAATCTTTGATTTTTGGGCAGCTTCCAATGATTGAAGGTTCTCTAATTCTTGAAGGGATCTGACAACATTAGCTCTTTTGTTTACGATCTCTACATCACCACAACCTTTGTCTATTATCAAGTCCAAATCAGCAAGATCAGATTTAAGAGTTCTCTTCCTGTTAATTGAGGACATCGTATTTCCTTTGATTTCATAAGCGGATCTTTTCTTTCAGTGTTTAGCAGTTTTTTTATCGTTTAGTCATAGCATATTTGGCGACACCACAACAACTTCTTTCAAAGAATCTTCAACAAATTTATCAAATACCTGTAAATTTCGAAACCAATAATAAAAGACACCCTAAATGGAACAGGTCCGTATTCGTAATGAGATTCACGCATTAAAATGACGCTATTGATAGGATATGAAGGTTCCAATGTGATAGCAGAAATATTTGGTCATGATTTCATAGACTTTCGGGATATGAAAACGATCAAGTGTGCTCATCTTGGAAAGCAGATTTATGCGACACCAGGTTATGGAAATCCTCCTAAAGGCACTTCATTTAAGCCAGAAGCTTTAGAAATGAACAAGTTTAATCGCTTTACGCTCACCCTATTGCACATTAAAAAAAAAGAACCATTTATTTCATCTTTTTCGGATTTCAGTAATGTACCCCATAACAAAAAACCTCACCTGCTCACTGGTCTATCACATGAGTCAAGTAATCCCTCATACTTCTTCTTTTCAATAAGATCTTGATGGGTGGCGTATATCGGAATTGATGAGAAGTTTAGATTACCATTAGGATTACTATCTAAAATAATACCGATTCATTAATTTCACTACAAGAAAAACAATTACGGGCGACAAACTTTTCCCTGACGACAGTTGTCGCAAAAACCCCGCTAAACGACAAAATGTCGTCCGATGTGGCACATGTTTCGATAGACTTTTTGGTCAAATTTGACAAAAAATTTTCTTGAGGATATGTCGTCGGGGAAAGTTTGGTCAAAGTTTGACCAAATTTGGTCTCATTAACATTGGCGGTGACTTTTCCCACCCTATTTTCCCCGGGGAAAACTTTGACCATAGTTGACCGTGGCCAAATTTGGTCTCATTAATATTGGCGGTAACTTTTCCCACCTTATTTTCCCCGGGGAAAACTTTGACCATAGTTGACCGTGATTAGTTAATGTGATTAGTGGTAATGATTTGGGGGGTGTCGAAAATTTTGGCGGGGTGTTTCCCCGCAAGGTTTCCCCAAAAGTTTGACCAAATTTGACCACGTTCTACTAGTGTGTAAAAGAAATGACGGTGGGGGTGACGTGACATTTTGTTTTCCCGTGACTATATCCTGGTGTTAAACCACAAAACCACTTGTCATTTTCGAACTTTCGAAACTGCTATTAAGGTTTGTTACGCTTTCGAAACCACGTTGTGCGGACTTAAACTAACAAAAAAGTAAAACATACGAAATACATTACAAATCGATAAACGTTCAAATAGTAAAACATACGAATTACATTAAAAATCGATAAAATTAATAAGATTTTTAATTAATAAGTTTTAGGTGGTCTCATGAGTATTATTTTGTAGAGTTTGTACTCTAGAAAGATGAGTTGGAAAAAAAAAATTAATATTTATTGCATTGTAATATCTAGGATCACATGAATATGTTGTCTTCAATTCTATATTTACTAAACAACCACCGACTTCAATAAGTGTATCTAGTCAACATCGAGAGAGACTTTCACCTTAATTTGCTCTTTTAACAACATTCCAAGTTTTTCATTGAAGGAGGGAATTTTAGCTTCAACTCGACGAATCTTTATGTCCGACACTTAAACACTCTTATGTTTATATTTTTGCATGATTGCATAATTAAGTTGGTAGATTTGGTCTTGGCTTATAATGCCCACAGTGTCTTCCAACGAAACACAACCTACACATCTAAAGCGCAATCGTTTCAAAAGAAATAAGCCATGTGACGTGAATAAAGTTACAGTGCTATACTTATTTATGGTTTCAAATGCTTTTACTCTGACATATTGTCCTAAGAACATGTGGCTGGTTTGTGTTACTGATTATCAATGTTTTGTAAGATGGTAGTTTGTGTCCATAAAACACTAGTGAATTTGTAGCTTAAAGGCTATGCAAATACATATAATCAAGCATTTAAAATATAGGGACCTACTAATTTCCGTATTAGGCATGATTGTCTAAACGAATGATGGAATAGATTGTCCACAAAGGAATTGGATAAATATAGTAACACACATGCATATCGAAACCTTCTTATATGGATAAAGATCCTCTCAAGTTTATATGAACTTTAGAGGTAAAGTTCCTCACAAGGAAAAAAAAACCGGGCCCCGCAGTTGACCTTGGTGGTATTATTTATGTGAGGGAACTTTACCTCTAAAGTTCAATAAACTTATCCTTGTTATATATAGAATTATAATTTGTTTTCCATCATGTACTTGTTTTATGCAGATATATCCCCATGTGGAGCCATGAATTTGTGTTGGCGTTGAGCAATTTATGTTAATTTCTGATTTATAATACTCTCTCTGTCTCAATTTATTAGTTCACTTTTGACTTTTTGAATTCTTTCTTTATAAACTTTGACCTTAATTAGCTATTTTTGTGTTATATAATACTTGATGTAAAATATATGAATGAATTGAGTTTTAAATGTATTTTCATTGGTATAATTTTCATCAAGTATTATATAACACAAACAAAAATATCTTTGGTCAAAGTTGGAACATAAAGACTTCAAAAAGTCAAAAGTTGACTAATAAATTGGGACGGAGGGAGTAATACACAAGTCTAAGTCACTCACGTCTGTTTTGTTCATATTCTAGCGAAATTGAAAAACTCTGCCTGAACATAATTTTTTTATCTTCCAGGTCCACTTAGTTTCAACTTTGATAATGCTCCCCAAAACATCACAATGACGTTGAATCCAAACTCATGGACAAAGGTTTATAGTTTTTACGCAATTTACATTGATATACTTGAATTTTTGCATAAAAAAGTTTTACTAATTTAACTATCTATATATACTAGTTAAAGGTTGATGGTTAATTGGTTATGTTTTTTTTTGTAGATGGCTAATGTCATATTTGTTGATATGCCTGCTGGAGCTGGATTCTCGTACGCCACAACAAAAGAAGCATCAATTAGTAGCGATAGCATTGTGGTGAAGCAAGTTAACGATTTTCTTAGAAAGGTCTACATAACAACTTTTTCGAACTTGTTTCAAAATTGGTATTCAAGCTTAGAAACTCATATACTTAGATTTATTTACAACAGTTTCTGATTGACCATCCTAAGTTCTTGAAAAACCCACTATACATGTCGGGCATTTCTTACATGGGAATTGTGACTCCAATCGTTACATTGGAATTGTACAATGGTAAGTTGATAATTCCTTTTGTAAATTAATTCAGTTTCTTTTTTTCTTTTCTTTTTGGCGCGCCCTATAAGGATTGTGATCTTTGGAAACATCTGTTTGTGTAGCTAACGAGCGTGGTGATCAACCTGCATTGAGTATCCAAGTAAATGATCTACCCCTTTGAGTTATGGAATCCCATCTACGAAAATGTAAATAATACGTCTCTCCTGATTTTTGACACAGGGTTATATTCTTTGTAGTCCTTTAACTGATAAATACATGGATTTCAACTCTAGATTTGAATACGCTCATCGTATGGCACTTATATCGGATGATATCTATAAGGTAATTCTAGAATCTAAACAACAAACAAATTACCATTAAACTACCGGTATGCTATTATAACAGATTATTTTGTAGTCTGCGATAACAAATTGCCGTGGTAATTATGTGAACGCCGAGAACGCAAATTTGATGTGCACAGAGTCTCTTAACCGATACAAAGAGGTAGGCTGAGTGCATTGAGTAGAAACACATTAGCTTAATTAAAGATGTAGCCATCTAAAATTTTCCAATTGCAGTGCACAAGTGGAATAAACATGGAAGATATATTGGAGCCACATTGTAATAGATCAGATGTGAAGCCATACTGCCGAGTAATATCTTATTTCCATGTTTAATCTCGAGTATATAACTTGAAACAAGAGTAACGTGGATTAAGAAACTGACAACACCTTGTTTTATTTTTTACTCCTCCAGGAGTATTATTACTATTTTGCAGCAAATTGGGCAAATGACGAGGCTGTGCAACAAACTCTTGACATTCGCAAGGTACATCTACTTAACTCTATATGATGTGAAAAATATGTGAATTCCAGATTATCATTAAACTATATTCGATCCATTTCCATTCAGGGAACGATTGGAACGTGGAAATTCTTCAACACGACTATGCACTATGTTGAAGGGAAAAATGACACATTCTGCTACTCTTATGATATCTACAGTAGCTATTCCTTCCATAAGAAACTTGTTAGTAAAAATTGTCGAGCTCTAATCTTTAGGTAATGGAACAATAAATCTCCTCTCCAAATAAAGATATTTGTTGATGACTGTACATGATATATGACATTTACTTGGCAGTGGTGATCATGATATGACATTTCCATATGTTGGCATCGAAGAATGGATAGGTTCTCTTAATCTTACCGTTGCAAGTCCATGGAAGCCATTCTATGTTAACAATCAAGTTGGAGGGTGAGAATCAACTTAATTTTGTTAGTTGTACATGAGCTGTAACTTTATTGTGATTAGCATATAATTAGCTGTGATTAGCAATTGAGATAATATTGTTTTTATGATGATTACATACAAAGCGACAAGATACTTATAGGGACTATACATGATCTATTTTGGGTAAATTACTAATCACCCTTCAATCAATTGCTAATCACAGCTAATTATATGCTAATCACAATAAAGTTACAACTCATGTACAACTAACAAATTTGAGTACCCCCATACGTCAATTCTATCTTTAATAATTCGATGGTTTTTCTTACAGCTATGAGATGACATACGCACAAGACGATTTTTCATTAACATTTGCTACGGTTAAAGTAAGAGCCTCACTGCCATAAAGTTTTTATGGTTTTATTAATATTGCCAATCATATCTTAAACTCTGGTTTGAATTCACACCAGCAACGGTTTCAAACATTGAAATATACAATCTTAATTTGACCATATCTTTTGCAGGGTGCGGGGCATTCGGTGGCACAATACAAGCCGAAAGAAGCTATGGTTTTGACAAAGAAGTGGCTTGCTTCAAAAACTTATGCAAGCTCGATGTAATGTATAACAGATTAGGTTTATAATCCATTCATAAGTCCATGTTTGTAGATGCTGTAACTGAATGAGCCAGAATGACTGATTAATATCAATGATTAGTTGGTCATAAATTATTTTTTTTTTTGGTAAAAAGGAGAAATTATATTACCAAATCATGAAATGATTACAACTTAAGAAAACAAGCATTGGACACACCCAAGCATGTATACAACCTAGCTGAGAACAACTTGGACACACCCAAGTTGGTCATAAATTATATATCTCACTTTTATGGTTTTTGGAATTGTCGTATCCACATTTTCCGAATTGAGTTGCAAACATGAGAGGCAAGATGCCTCATACAAGTGAAACATGATTGGCTTGTTAAATGGAAATACTATATTGCAACCTCAGTGACGTTCACAAGGTGTTCCACTTTTACTCTTCTTGAACTCGATTTGACCACATAAGGGCGAACAGTGAGTATGAGACTTGCCAAACACCTGCAGAAGATTGAAAGATCCTTTGAACTAACTGAATATCACTGGATCGAGCAAAAGCCACACCATGATACAAGTATGACAAAAGTAACCAAAAATACACTGATTCTATGATCCGATTCTTGAAACGTTGATTGACTAGACAGTGAATGAAAGAAATCATCGTAGAGATTTCATAGTCACCGGTAAGTACTTGGTGGCACGCTAAAAGAGATAAGCTGAACTTTTTTTTTACAATGAATCCCAAAGCAGTTAAGAAAACATGCATTCCTGCTATCGTGGTTAAACGACAGAGAGGGAACTGAACACACAGATCCAAGTTTAGTTTAGATGTTATTGAAGAATGACAGAACATGTCTGGCGATTTCATCTTTTTTTTTTTGGTAAAAAGATGAATTATATTACCAAAACTGAGATGATACAACTTAAGAAAGGAATTGGACAAGCCCCAATCCTTAATACAAAGAAATGACAATACATCAGATAACCAAATCTTTATCTGACAACAAACTATCTATCACAACATCATCTCATAACAGGACAATATCACTGCTAGTATAGCAAAAGCTTTATCCTTCCATCTAGCCTTAAGCATTAGTCAGAGTAACTAATGAAAAGAACTAGGCAACTATGGAGAAACCTCCTTCCTTGCTACATTTCCTATTGTACAAAATCCCGAAACCAAATTAGATGAGGTTATCCCTTTTGAAAAACAAACCGATGATCTCAAAAAGAAACTTGCGAAAAATAATGAAGCTAAAATGGTTATTTACAATGCTTTGCCTAGAAAAGAATATGAAAGAATTTTCATGTGTAATACGGCAAAAGAAATTTGAAAAACTTTGTTAATCACCCATCAAGGTAATAGCCAAGTCAAAGATAATAAGATCGACCTTTTGGTTCAACAATATGAACAATTCGTTATTTCCGAAGACGAATCTATAGATAGTGCTTTTGCTAGATTTAATACTATTATTACTAGTCTTAAAGCTCTTGATGAAGGTTATTCTAGCAAAAACTACGTAAGGAAGTTTCTTAGGGCTCTACATCCTAAATGGAGAGCAAAGGTCACGGCGATTGAAGAGTCGAAAGACTTAACGTCACTATCTCTTGATGAACTTATCGGGAACCTCAAAGTTCACGAAATGATCATCAAGAAAGATTCCGAAATAGTCAAAGCAAAAGTTGAAAGGAAATCTATTGCTTTAAAGGCTAAGAAAGAATCTAGTGATGAAGAGTGTTCAACTTCCGGTAGTGAAGACGAAGAGTACGCCATGGCGGTAAGAGACTTCAAGAAGTTCTTTAAAAGAAGAGGTAGATTCGTGAGACAACCTCGGAACGACAAAAAGACGTTCCAAAGAAGCCGTGATGACAAGAACGGTAAAAGTGATAGAAAATGCTTTAGATGCGGCGACCCGAATCATCTTATTGGAGAATGTCCAAAACCACCGAAAGATAAGAACCAAAGAGCTTTTGTCGGAGGCTCTTGGAGCGATAGCGGTGAAGAAGATGATGAGAAGGTCAAACGAAAACTTTTTCCGCGGAGTTTTCCGAACCAACACCAAATATCTCCGGTCCCATGAATTGATCTCACCCGATCTACTTGATCCCCTACAATACTCTCCTCCACGCGCCACCCACACCACCATCGTCACCCAAAAAAAAAAAAAATAAACAAAAAAAAAAAATAATAAAAAATCAAAAAAAAAAAAAAAAAAAAATAAAAAAAACACAAGCCACATGACAACACCACCAGGGTGCGGCGGTTGGTGGTAAACACCAATGAGGGTGCGTTTGTTCTTGGTTCGCAGTCGCAACAAGGGTGCGTTCGGTGGTATAATAACAGCAGGGGTGTTCGTTTGGTTTTAAAAGACGCAACAAGGGAGTGTTTGTTTTCTTTTAGAGATTAGGGTGCGTTCGGGTTGGGTTTGCAAGAAAAGGGCGCGTCGGGTCCGGCTGCGAAACACCCGGGTTGGGTTGTCGGGTTGGCTGTGGGACAGCCGGGTATAGCCGGGGGGAAGGGATGTTGGGTGTAGTCACAACCACAAGGGAGGGTTTGTTTGTTTGGCTGTCACACAGCCATGGGGCCGTTTGGTTTCTCCGAGTCCTGCACCAAAGGTGCGCTCGGTTGGGTATTGCATCGAGATTAATGGTAACGTTCGGTTTAATAAAACAGCCCACAATTTGCGTTTGTTGGTGGTTTAGCAAGCCACGAGGATATTTTGGGGTCCTTGGTCAGCAGCTGGGCGCTTGCGTTTGGGTGCCGAACGACCCATAAGGGCACGTTTGGTTTATAATAATGCACAAGGGTGCGTTTGGGTTGCGTAAAAACAAGAAAAGGGTGCTGTTTGGTTATCAGAAACGCCAAAAAGGTGGGCGTTTGGCTGTCAAAACAGTCCCAGGTGCGGTTGGCTTTAACAGCCACGCACAAGGGTCTTTGGCTCGGTGTTAAACAGCAGCGGGCCCGTTTGGTTCTGGACAGCCCGCATAGGGCGTGTTTTTGGTTTGATGTAAACATTAAGGGGCGGTTTGTTGATTAGTTAAGGGGTTGTTTGGCAGTGACAGCCAACGAAAGGTCGTTTTGTTTAAATCTTTGCAGCTAGGGGGTGTTTGTTGGCTGTGGTTTCACCACAGTTAGGGTGCGTTTGGTTCCGTGGTTTATCACCACACGTTGTGATGATATCCATTCTTGTTTACGCCTTGCGTTTCCGCCTTGGCGGGGTGTGATAGATTGGTATCAGAGCCTTTGGTTATAGAGAAATAGGTGATTGAGCCTAGACTATAACCTAGAGGTCTTTCATGTAGATGCATTTAGGGCTTAAGTGTTTAATGCTATAACTGCTATGCTTCCCCTCTATTTTTGTCTACCGTTATTTGATATAATATGTATTACTTTCTTAGTATTTTAGCTATGTTTTTCTCTCACCCGTAAGAAGTCTCGTTGGGAAACCGTTTTCCCAACTGGACTTAAGCGTTATAAGGAGCCTCTTGTGGAACCGAAGGAGATAGGATAGTTGATCGTTTGTCAGAGGCGCGTAATAGGGCTAGACCCGCAGAGTCGGGTGATTCTTGTAGAGGCAAAGTCAAACCTAAGCGAGGCCCAGCATAAGTTTATCCCGTCCTTTACCTCGTCATGTTGTTATTGATTATTTCTTTTAGATATTTCGTAGTTTGGAAGTCGTTGCGAGACTTTCGTTCCTTTATGTCGTTTTGATTTCAATTTGATATAAGTAAGTAGTTATTTGATGGAGCATCTTTTATGTGTTAAGTTGGAGTGGTTTAAGATGTGCAATGTGGTATATGTGCTTATATGTGAATTATGTTTGAAATGGGTAATCTTGGAAGTAAGTACACGTGTGAAAGGAGGCACTTATAATTATGGTGGCCAACATAATTATAAAGGCATCACACACGTAGACTTGTGACCATGATTGCATTTATTTGTGTTTGGTTGTAAGATGGTAGTGTAATATGTTTTTTTATTGATATGTGTATTCATGATAAGGATGGTGGTATGGGTAGAGAATTATTATCTTACCCTAATTGGAGGATATATTAAGTTGAGTTATATAGATAGTAAGTTTCTCTTCTATCTAGTAATTACGGATACCTAGTATTGCTTTTATAGAGGTTGCTCGTTTGCTTGGTTGTTTGTTCGGATTTCCTAAGTCTAAGCTTAGCATCCCTTCATCGTACTTTGTTAGTAAGGATACCCGATTTTTCCTATTCGATGTCTCGATGTATATTGGTTGTTCGAAATATGCTCTTTCGAATATAGGCGCGTTTTGTTAGTTCTTTCGTTGCATTGACTTCTCGTATGAGTATCAAACATTTCTTTTAAGCACTAATTGTTCCTAACATATTAGTGCGTATCATTACTCCCTTGATTGTATATCCCTTGGTTTTCGTAACCCATTGGTGACGTGTTAGTATCGATTCTTTTAGGTTTACATTGTCGATCGTTATTTTGGATAAGACCTTATGTTTTCTTTTGGGTACGTAACGTCTTGCATGAGTTTTCTTGTACGAGTTCATTTGATTCTATTTTGAGTATATGGTTCCTGGTATTTTCTTTCGTTTTTAAACAATAGAATTGTGTTAGAGTCTGTACGGTGTTTTACGATCCCTTTTGGTATTATGGTGTCCTTTGTTGAGTTTTATAATTGATATATTTTATAATTGATGTCTAATTATAAAAGTCCTTTTGAAGTATTGTGTTAGTGTTTGAGAAAAACTGTATTTAAAATGATCCTTGTAAATAGAATATGATTAAATGGTCTATGCAAATAGGATATGAAAATTGTTGAATGGTTAAATAAATTTTATTTTATTATAAAAAGCTGGTTTAAAGTGATTCATAGTGGTAAGGTACGATACACCATTAGATAACCATCTCTAGATTTTTTTATGACAACCAGAATGAATTTTATAAAGATTACATTTAAAACAATTTTATTTATTCTTTAAAATGATTTTTATACTTAAAGTAACTTCTTTATTTTAAATTGATTTTTATAAAAACATTATTTAATTTGGTCTTTCGAGTAAAGTCGATAATTGGTATAAGAATTTCCGTCTTTAGTATTGATTTTTTTATGTGTTCATTTGTCGTGGTACGCTTGTTGGTTTTCTTTCATTGCGTTTTCACTCGGTGCATATACGTATTTTTTTTTCAAAGGATTCTTATGTCATTTGACCCACGTCTACTTGCATATGTGGAATCTCCTATATGCATTCTAGCCTTTGACTCGATATTCGTTTGTTATCCTATTCGATTGTTGTAACCCTTGGAGTTCGTTGATATCGTTGAATCGTGGAAGCTTTGATGTGATTGTGGGAATGGACTGGTTGTCCAAGAGGAAGTTTGTGATAGTATGTCATGAGAAGGTGGTTAGAATACCATTGGAAGGTGATGAGATACTTCGGGTTCATGGTGAACGTACTCAAGGAGTCGTGAAAACCTTAGTGAACACAAAGGTAGATGAACCAAAATTGAGTGATATTTCCGTCGTACGAGATTTATTGATGTGTTTCCGAAAGATTTGTCGATGACCACCACGACGACAAGTTGAATTCCGCATAGATTTGGTTCATGGAGCGACGCCAGTTGCAAAGTCTCCATATCGTCTAGCACCCTTGGAAATGCAAGAATTGTCTGAACAACTTCGAGAGTTGCAAGACAAGGGTTTCATACGACCTAGTCATTTTCCGTGAGGAGCACCAGTGTCGTTTGTTAAGAAGAGAAGCATGGAGTTCATTTGAAGTTAGTGTTGGAATTACTGAGGAAGGAGAAGTTGTATGCTAAGGTTACTAGTGTGAGGCAGTGAAGAATTGGGAAGTACCTACGACACCATCCGAGATATGATTATTCTTAGGATTGGCAGGTTACTTACCTACGTTTCATCGCAAACTTTTCTAAGATTGTTAAACCCCTTACTTCCCTAACTGAGAGGAATCAGAAGTATGAGTGGGGCGCAGAACGAGAAGAGGCTTTCTAGACCTTGAAGAATGATTTGTGTGACGCTTCGATAAATCAAATGTAGTGGTTGATGCGTTGAGTAGAAAGGGAGAGTGAAACTAAGACGAGTAAGAGCAATGTTCATGACTATCCAGTCAAATGTTAAGGACAAGATATTGGCTACTCCAAGTGAGACGTCCAAGGTAGAGAACGCGCCAGCAGAAATGCTGCGTGACCTGGACCAACAAATGGAAAAGAGGGCAGATGATGGTTAGTACTTTATGGATTAAATTGTATAGTGAGTATGAGTATGAAATTCGCTACCATCCAGGTAAGGAAAATGTAAACCTAGACGTGTTCAGCGTTTGGCTTATATGACCATTCAGGTATGGAGTAACATGAATGATAACTGGCAGCCCATAAAGTGAGGCGTTGAAGCAGAGAACGCACTTGAGAAAGGCTACATGAGTTTAGATCAACAGATCGGAAAGGAAAGAAGACGAGAGTTTGTATTTTATGGATCGTATTTAGGTTTCATTGGTAGGAATTGAAATGGATGAGGCCCATGCATCGAGGTAGTTGGTACATCTGGGAGAGGATAAGACGTACTATAACCTTGGAGACATGTATTGGTGGCCATGAATAGAGAAGGATATAGCTATCTATGTTAGAAAATTTTGGACTTGTTTAAGAGGTGAAGGCTGCAATGTCAAAGACTTTTGGCTTGCTGCAACAGCCTGAGATACTTGCATGAAAATGAGATCGAATCGCCATGGATTTTATCACTAAATTTCTATGGTCAAAGTAGTGAGTATGATGTGATTTGGGTGATGGTTGATAGACTGACCAAGTTAGCTCAATTTCTAGCTATACAAGAAGATTTCAAGATGTGAAGTTGGCAAAGATTTATATTGATGAGATAATAGCAAGGAATGGAATTCTGGTGATGATCAACTCAAATTGAAATGGATAATTTACCTCGTGGTTTTGGCAGACGCTGCAGAAAGTGTTAGAGACACGATTGGATTTGAGTACAGCTTAGCATCCTCAAGTGGATGGACAAAGTGAACGTATGATTCAGACTTTGGGAAGATATAATGAGGGCATGTGTTATTGATTTTGGTTGTAGTTATCATTCGAGCATTGGTGTGCTCTGTTTGAAGCTTTGTATGGAGTGAAATGTAGGTCGCTTGTTCTATGGGCAAAGATTGGAGAGAGTAGTTTGATTGGGCCTAAGTTAGTACTAGATACGACAGATAAGGTAGTATTGATAAAAGAAAAGCTCAAAGCGGCAAGAGATCGTCAAAAGAGCTATGCGGATAAGAGACGTAAACCGTTAGAGTTTGAGGTGGGTGATAAAGTACTATTGAAGGTGTCGCCTTGGAAGGGCGTAGTGCGTTTTGAAAGAAGGGTAAGTTGGCTCCCAGATACATAGGACCATTCGAGATCCTTGAAAGGATCGGCCCAGCAGCTTATCGGTTAAGATTGCCCGAGGAGTTGAGTAGTGTGCATGACACATTCCACGTGTCAAATTTAAAGAAGTGTTTGGCGGATGCTAATTTGCATGTGCCGTTGAATGAAATCAAAATCGACAAGACTCTATAATTTGTTGAGGAACTCGTAGAGATTATGGACCGTGAGATTAGGAATTTAAAGCGTAGTAACATACCACTTGTAAAAGTTCGTTGGAATTCTAAGCGTGGTCCTGAGTTCACTTGGGAGCGCGAGGATTATATGAAGTCTAAGTATCCTCAGTTATTTGTTGATCGTGCTGTTGAATCGGCTAATTAAATCTCGGGACGAGATTTCCTAAAGGAGGGGATACTGTGACAACCATGACTTGAGCAGGTTAGTCAAACTATTAGTGTTGACTTATGTATCTGTTGCAATGTATGAGTTATGTGTTATTTGTGTTTATACGTGTTTATATGTGTTTATGTGGGATATGTGAGATTTAGTAATCAATCCATTGAGCGTGATCGTTTCATTAGGATTGGATTTGTGTTGGATTTTGTGGAGTTCATTTCGTTCACTTTTGGTGACAAGGAAATAATTTTTTTTGTGATTTAAGTGTTTTAGTGATTTATCGTGTAAGTATTATTACGTATACGTATTTATGTGTTAGTAATGTTAGGTATGAATAGGTGTTAGTAGTTAGAATAAGAATGAAATGTAAATTTCTATTTTTGGAAAGTTAGGTTAAAATAAAAAAGAAAAGTTATTTGTTTTAAAAGTTTAGTAAATTGCGTTTACGCAAAAAGGTATACTCAAATAAGCTTATGTTTTTATAAAAACTTAGGATAATGTTAGTAAATATGTAATTAATAAATAAATAAATAAAAATTAAAAAAAGAAAATAAAGGGTGATCGGCCGGTTTGGTTTAAAGAAAAAAAAAGAAAACAAATCATACTCTAATTAAAATTGGTAAAAGATATATATCCTAAACCTTTTTGTAAACCTTATAAATACCAAAAACCCTTCTCCCCTTGTTTTTTATTGTTCCAGCCGAATTTTATCAAAGGAGGAAGAAAAAAAATATTTTTTTATCAAGATTTAAGTTGGTGATTTGTATAAACAATTCAAGGTTTTAGGTAATTCTTAAACCCTTTTTAATCTAATCCTTCTTTTTAATCATGTAATAATTATTATGATGGATAATTAGGGTTTTATAACATCTGTAAATTAATATAATTAAACTAGTTAATAATAATTAGGGATGAATTATAAGCATGATGGTGTGTTCGGTTAGGTTTAGAATGCGTTAGAACTTGATTTAGGTTTGAGCAGAATTTAGGGCTGTGTTGTTTCGTGAATATCTAGAGGTTAGAAGCATCAATTAATGTGATTCCAGTTCCTATGATGTAGCTCAGAGAGTCTAGTTTCTAGAACATCATTCCTCGAAAGTTTTTAAGGTCGGAAAGTCATTCAAATGTTGGTTACAAGAAAAGTTGTCAAAGCAGTAAATTCGGGTCAGATTTAGGTCAGATTACGAGGTGTAAAACCCCCACTTAAAATTCGAATTAGGATTAGCCAACCTACAAGAGTTTATTTCTATGTGTCTATTAAAAATCCTCCAAAGGAGGGCTTCTGATTTGGAGTCTAAGTATGGTTTTTAGGTCCAAACTTGTTAATGTTCGTTCAGATCCGAAACTGAGTAGTTAAAAGTTTGATTTTATTTGGGGCACTTAAGAGGGGAAATAAATTAGTAGAAAAATCACGGAGATAATAAACTCATGATATTGAACCTTTGATTTTTGGTAAAATTTATAAAGGTCAGTAGGTGTGGTTTAGAAAATAGTAAAGTGACACTAAAATTCTGTGTTTTCGGGTAAATTATTGAATACTGAAAAAGTGTGTAAACGAATTGGTAAATGTTGTGCATGGTGTTAGGGTGACCCGTGAGGGTAAATAAACACCTTATACATCAATCATATGATTGTTACATGGGCATAAGCATTTTGGCTTAATCGCGTGTAACATGCGTTTGCTTGATTTATAGTTTTGTGCAAGGAGTTTGAAAATTGCTTAAGCATCAGGTGAGTTTCATAGCCCATGTTTTCTTGAGGTGAAAATGATGCTATGAGTTTAAATGTTTTAGTTACTGTGATAATGTGTTTTAAATGAGGCATGGGATATACGAGACTATTGTATGTTATGTGCTACTTGCTAATATGATATGGATTGTTGTGCTTGAGCGTGACCGTCTCAAGGCATTGTTGTGGATAAGGATATGTTTGTGATGTTTGAGCGTGAGCGTCTCAATGTGGATTGATGTGATTGCATGTTAGCTTGTATGATAGTTCGTTGTATGTCCTGCTATGCTATGTTTTATTTATCACAGTGATTTCAAAGCGAGTTATTGGCGTGTCTTAAACCTATGACTCTCACCAACATTATGTTGAGGTTTAAGCATCATTTTCAGGTGAGCATCATGGGAATAAAATAGAGAGAAGTGGCTAGAAAAAGACCATAGAATGTCATGGAGTTTATTGTTTTAATGTCTTGAATATTGCATTGTTTGAATTATGGATACTTGTTGCATGTCTTTCTATTGGCGAGAACTTTCGTTTCATCAATAAAGACGCCTTTTGGATTTGGATTAGTTTTATGGGTATTGTTATAACACTTTGTGTTTATATTTTGCTTATTTATTGCATGTAGAATTCTCTTTATAGACGCCATTGTGTTGTGATGATATTCATGATGTTACGTTTCGCGTTTCCGCCTTGGCGGGGTGTGACAGGGGTGTCATGCGGTGCCCGGGACACCTATGAATTTTTTCGATGTAGTGTTTATTTTTGAGAAAAACAACGATTTTTTTCAAATGTATCATAAATGCATCCGGTCAATTGAAATGTGTTTCCAGTCTTATCGTTTTAATGAAATCTTCGTTTTAATTCACTCTTTAACTTTATTATACTACGGTTAGAAAAAATTTATGCACCCGATTATATTTGGTCCTGACTCCGTCCCTGCCTTTTTTACATATCCAATTTTCCCACTCTTTTATACGTACCGCCACCAAAATTATTGACAATCACCGAAAACCGTCGTATATCAATACCAAATCTCAAGAAAAAATCAACAACCTGTTTTAAACAATTTGGTTACCGCCGCTATGCACAATTACTAGTTTAAAAAGCATTTAGTAGGGATCAAATTATTCAGTACTTGAAAAAAATAAATTTGTTGTATGAATGAGTGTAACTTTCGGTGTGCTCCTATAATCACGTTACTTTATACTTTCTTGTTTTACTTTTATTCCTTTCTTTTTACCCTCAATCAAGACGCTTAACCCGATGCATCAATCCATAATTTACGAACTAATGTTTTCTGTTATTAATTGTATTCACATATGAATACGTAATAATTATAGAATATCGAGTATCCTCATTTTGTTCCGAAAGTTGTTTTCTATCTACACTTTGAACGTTTTAAACATATTTACAAGTGTTTCTGCTATTTTAGGCCTTTAGTGCATAAATTATACTCGCTACATAAAACCAACTCGAATTCAATTGAACAAAGTTCATTTGCTTAATCCAAACCTCATTTTTACTACTAATTGTCTAATTCACGCGAAATACAATCATAATATCGCACAAGGTACAGATCTCCTAATCCACAAGTTACGCATAACAACCTTCCCCCCTGATCAACAAGTTACATAAAAACCTTCTTGCCTTGATCAACAAGTTAATTACGTGTAGCCTTGCTTATACTTGCGAAAGAGATCTTCAGTTTTCGCATTGCGAAATGCACAACACCCGATCAAATAAACGCATATTAAAGCTACAAGGGTTATGATCAAAATAATATTAGCCATCCTCCATTCCTTCTTCAGATTCTCAAGCAACCCGGCCTTGCATGAATCACAACCATAACAAAGCTCAGTTTGCTCATTGCTCCAGTTTAGGCAATCCATATCAGCTGCATTGTTGATTGGACTTATCCAATATGTCGGGTTTACAAAAGTATACCCGCACTGCGTTGGAGGCTTACAACATCCTGACTGTAATCAAACAGATAAAAATGTTATTAGAATATATTTAGGGGAATAAAGCTATGCACTACAACATGGTTATGTTAGAATCTTTGCCTCTCAACTTTTTCTTACATACATATTCTCTTGAAAACCAGCTTTCACTTATTCTTGTCATGTTTTCATGTCCCTTACCGTAATAGTTGGTCACCCTTAGTTAACACGCATACCATATTCGAGTCAGTATCTTATTAGCTAAATATGAACGGATCTTAACAAAAATAAAACTAGGTTTTTTTCCATAGTAACGAGGAAATTGCTACATTATGATGATGGTAACACATAATTTTACTAAAAAAAACAAATTATAAATTTATAAGCCTTTAAAGCGGTACCATACGTAATATTGTAATCATGCAACAATCTAAAGTAGTAGCATACATCCCAAAATTGTACCTGTTTGATTATAATGAATTACAAGGGAGTAGAGCTTCTATATGACATGATTAAAGTAATTAAAAAAGAAAACTCTATAAAATATGGATACAAAATGGAAGTAATAATGAAAAAAAAAAACAGATTAAAAGTTTAGTATAAACCTGTAACGGAGTAA
>BQNB010007135.1:0-94664 GCA_026074375.1 Tanacetum coccineum | reverse complement strand
CGTATGTAACGGTCCGGAAGGCTGGACATGAAGTCTCGCGCTCCCATCCAGACATACTAGTTATAATGTTGAACAGATTGTTAGCTGGTAATGTATGGTTATAGATGCAAATATTAATCTGTACTAGCAATTTGTAATGGAACCTTTAATAGTTAACATTGGTCATTCGTATCAAGGGGAAAAGTTACATGGATTTAGTACATACAGTGTTCATATTAGGGGTGTGCATGGTTCGATTTGAGTCGGTTTTTGGCTAAAACCGAAACCGAACCGAAATATTCTGTTTTTGTAAAACCAAAAACCGAAACCGCTCAGTTTTTGGCGGTTCGGTTTTTCGGTTTTTTCGGTTTCATACCGTTTAAATTTGATTGTGGCTAACTTATATTAATAAACTTGTTTTACGTAGAAAATTGGTTATTTTTTAAAATTTTTTTTGTCAGTATGAGCCTAATAATGTTTACACAAATTTTTACAATTATACACATATAAATGAGAGACACACACATGCATGTGAAAATACACATAGTATGATCATTGTCATTGGAACGATATATTTGTCAAGTAAACATACGTACACGACAAACATATATCTAAACAATAAGATAATATCTATTATAATAATTTCATCCATAAAATAAATATGAATTTAAAATTTTTAGTTATCATTTATTTATTTATATTATGTTAATTATATATTATTATAAAACTGGTTTGGTTCGGTTCGGTTCGGTTATTACGGTTCGGTTTTTGAACAAAAACCAAAACCGAACCAAAATTTTTCGGTTTTTGAAAAATTTAAAACCGAACCATCGGTTTCCAGTTTCGGTCGGTTTTTCCGGTTCGGTTTTTTCGGTTTTCGGTTCGGTTTCGGTTTTTTCGGTTTCTTCTGCTCACCCCTACTTTGTACTAGCAGTAGTAACTACTTAGCATATTTTCTTTGAAGTTCATGAGCAGCACTAACTCCAGCTGAGCAGTATTAACAAAAACATGAGCAGCGGTAATCCAAACAGTATCAAGAAGACTTTTAATCCCAACATTATCCACCAATGCTTGCAACAGGAAGATATGCTCAATGGCAATCACGTTTCTTAAGATACATCGATACAAGACCAAATTGTGATGCCTTAAGGAAATGCATTCTTCAAGGTCCATACACACCTTCTACTGTCATAATTCTAGTTGTACCAGCAACAGATGAATCTACAGAAGTTCTAGAACGAACAACAATTAAAACAATCTTGAATATGTCTCCTGAAAACAAAGCTCATTATGAATCAGAAAAGGAAGCCATTCATTTGCTATTGATTGGAATTGGAGATGAAATATACTCAACTGTTTATGCTTGCAAGACAGCTCATGAAATGTGGATAGCTGTTGAAAGGCTACAACAGGGTGAATCTCTTAACATTCAAGATGTCAAGACTAATTTGTTTTGGGAGTTTGGAAAATTCACTTCTCATGATGGAGAGTCAATGGAGTCATACTACTCCAGATTTTACAAGATGATGAATGACATGATAAGAATCAACTTGACAGTTGCTATGATGCAAGTCAATATTTAGTTTCTTTAACAACTTCAACCATAATGGTCAAGATTTGCGACAATTGTCAAGCAACAACATGACTTGGATACAGTCTCATATCACAAGCTCTTTGACGTTCTAAAATAGTATCAAAAGGAAGTTAATGAAATTCGTACAGATAGAATAGCCAAGAATGCTAACCCATTAGCACTTGTTGCTGATGCTCAACAATATCCAGATCCTTATTATCTAGCACGAAAATCTCATAAATCATTTGCACCACCATCAAAACAAGCATCTTCCACCAGATCTAATGCACCTACCAAACACAAAGGAAAACTGTAACACCCCCAAAATGGGTCGCAGCGGAATATGGGTTGGAGAGTGTTACTTCATAGAAACAAGCTTAGAGAGATAAAGATATGCAAAAAAACTTGGCACTCATTGCAAGGTACTTCAAAAAGATCTACAAACCTACCAACAACAACCTTAGAACTTCTTCAAACTCCAAAAACAAGAATTTAGATACTTCTCTAAGGTACAAGAATGACAATCAGACTGGGCAGTTTGGGAATCAGAGGACAGTGACTGTTGCTGGAGCTAGGGAGACTGTAGGCAGTCAGGTAGTGTAGTAGACTGGGATACAGTGTTTCAATTGCAAGGAATGCAGGAAACCAAAAAGGCTGAAAGACTCCACGTATCACAAGGAAAAGATGTTGCTGTACAAACAAGTTGAGAAGAGTGTTCCATTACAAGCAGAGCAATCTAATTGGATAGCAGACACAGATGAAGAGATTGCTGAACAAGAATTGGAAGCACATTACAGCTTTATGGCAAAGATCCATGAGGTTCCTACTGCAGACTCATGAACAAATATTGAGCCATTAGAACAGGTACAACACGATCCTGAATATAACGTGTTTGCCAATAGAGACAACATTCTGAGCAACCCGAATCCATTAGTAACACATGTGTAGTGGAAAAGGTTGATAGTAATGTCATTCCTGATTCACGGATAGTGTCATATGATTTACAGTGTGATAAATATGCTGTTTTGTATGATGTGACAATGAACGTGTTGTGCTTGCCTAATTTAATTGCAATTTAAAACTGATGTTGATGAAAATAAATAAGATATTCAAAAGCAATTTAATAAGCAAAAACACATCACTTGCTCTTGAATTTGAAAGAGTGGAAATCCTATTCTTGTAAAGACTAGTTAGTAACTCTGGGGGGTCTAATATATTCGGGATAGTTGTTTAATTGCAATTCAAAATATAACAGACTGAGCTTAAGGACGTCTAAGATCCCTAATATGACCATACAGTTAACTATGAACAACTTGAACATAAGTGTAAATGAAACTCTAGGTTATTAGCTCCAAAAGAAATTTGACTTCAAAAGAATGGTTTAAAAACTTAATGTCATGAAATTTCGTTGTCAAAGAGAAAACACTATCAGTTGGTCATACAGAGTAGTACTTTTAACAAAGTCACATTACAAAGGTCTTGTCAAAGAGAAAACAAAGGTTATATCGGATTTGAAACTTAAGGAAGAAAAGGACATTGACAAAATGATTTCAATGGAAAAGCAATTAAAGTTTTTGAATGAAATTGTCTACAAAAGGAATCAATCAATTCAAACAATTCATATGTTAGCTCCCAAAGGCCCAACATTCAATGGTAGACCAACCTTTGCAAATCCAATGTACCTCAAAAAGGCTCAATCTGAAAAACCATGTTTGTATGAGATCTCATATGACCAATCTAATCATGCAAACAGACTCATCCCCGATAGGGAAGAGACTCTAACTCTTGAAAAAGAGAGTTGATCAAAATTAAATAAAGACTTAGTAAGACATTATGATTACACAAAGCTAAATAGTCTTTATGAAATTTTTAAACCAGCGACACAGGAATATCATGAACAGTTGGCACATGCAAATGAAGTAAGAAAGAAAATGTGGATAAAATCTTTTGTGAAATCTAAACCAAAATTTTTCAAAAACATCGGTTTCTTACCTGTTTCAAAATTAATAAGTAAAAGTAGACAAGAATATAATGTAATGACGAATAACATAAATCATTTTAGAGAACTTGTTGATCAAGCTTGGGAAAAGTATTCTCATGATTATTTTCGTGCACCAACTGCTCATGATATGGAAATCCTAATTAAGACATGTTTGATGCCTCTTGCCATAAAGACACGGAATGATAGTTTCACATTTGTTCATTAACTTAAGCAAGAAATGCATGCTATTTTAAAGTACGTTGGAATCCCTTTAAAAAATGAAAATTGACGATACTTAAATTAGAAAAGCGAATTTTCAAACATGTATGATATACTTCTGCAAGAGTGTGTGTCTAATGATGTTATGTGTTCTTATTTGCATTCGCTATCTGATTTAGATGCTCACACTGAATTGCAATGCTTATATCTTCATAAAGTGAAAGAATGTGAATGTCTTGCACAAAAGCTTTCGAAACAAACTGAAACTGTTAGTAAAGAAGTTTATACTAAGCTTTTATGAAGTTTTATTAAATTATAAAAACACTCGATTTCTCTTGAACTTGCTTTACAACAATGTCAAGAACAAATGAAAAATGACACGGTTTGCAAAGAAAAAGCGTCAAATGTATTTTTGAAAGAACGTGAACAATATTTTGAAATACAAGATTTGAAAGCTCAATTGCAAGACAAGAACATTGCCATAAGTGAGTTAAAAAAACTCATTGAGAAATGCAACGGGAAATATGTGGAAACTAAGTTTGATAAACCATCTGTTGTTCGACAACCAAATGCTCAAAGAATTCCAAAACCACCAGTCTTAGGCAAACCAACTCCTTTTTCAGACTCTCTTGAGAGGAAAAGTTTTTCAAAGACAAAGTCGGTTCCTAAAACTAATGTGTCAGAGGGTGTATCAAAACCAGTCACTACACAGATTTTGCCTAAAACAGCAAGGCAAGCTATGAGAAACACAAATGTGATTAAACCAGGCATGTATCGAATTAACACTAGGACAACACAAACTAGAGCACCACAGTTGCCTCAGACTTCTAGGAATACTAATCCTTGCGTGTCTACCTCTATAGGAGTAATTCACAAAACTAATGTTAGCAGACCACAACTTAGAAGCACTCAAATGAAAGATAAGTCATGCCAAACAATAGTCAAGTGAAGTTTAAGAAGACTGAAGTAGAAGACCACCATAGGATTTCTAGTATTTCAAATAAAACAAAGTCTGTAACTGCGTGTAATGACAGTTTAAACTCCTAAACTTTAAATGTTAATGTTGTTTGTGCTACTTGTGGAAAATGTATGTTTAATTTGAATCATGATGCTTGTGTTTCTAAATTTTTGAATGACGCGAATGCTAGAACTAAGAAGCCTAAAGTAGTGCCTATTCGTACTAGAAAACCCAAAAGTCAAGCGAACAAATCTGTGGCAACACCCCCTAAGAAAACAGTTGCATCATAATCCACTATCCAGAAATCTAAGAGTTACTATAGGATGTTGTATGAGAAAACTAGTAAGGCATGGAAATGGTGGATAGCACAACAATGCCCTTTAGGATATAAATGGGTTCCTAAGACAAAAACAAAATTGGTGCCTAAAAGTAAGAATGAAAATGTGAAAAAGAGAGTTAGCTTTGCCATAGATAATGTATATAGGATAACTAATGTCTTGAAACTCACAAATACTTTAGGATCCAATTTGTTAAATGTTCCATCGTCTTCTAATTCTCTTGCAGATTGTTCAACTCATCCTATTCATTGTTGACTTTGGATGCACAAAGCATATGACGGGTAATCTAAAGCTGCTGTGCAATTTTGTTGAAAAATATCTGGGTACCGTTCATTTCGGCAATGATCAATTTGCTCCAATTATTGGTTACATAGATTTTGTTCAAGGAAATATCACGATCAACATGGTTTATTACGTCGAAGGCCTCAATCACAATCTCTTCTCGGTTGGTCAATTTCGTGATGCGGATTTGGAGGTTGCTTTCTGGAAATCTACTTGTTTTGTTAGAGATCTTCAGGGAAACGACTTACTCACCGGTAATCGTGGATCTGATCTTTATACAATTTCTCTTCAAGAAACGTCTTCATCAACTCCAATCTGTCTTAAGGCTAAAGCCTCACCAACTCAAGCATGGTTATGGCATCAAAGACTTTCTCATCTTAACTTCGACTACATCAACTTACTTTCAAAGAAGGATGTCATGATTGGTTTACCAAAACTGAAATATGTCAAGGATCAACTATGTTCCTCTTGTGAAGTGAGTAAAGCAAAACGAAGTTCATTCAAGAAAAAGGTTGTTCAAAGTTCAAAAGGAAGGCTAAATTTGCTTCATATGGACTTATATGATCCTATGCGGGTTGCAAGTATAAATGGGAAGAAATATATTCTGGTGATTATTGACGGATACTCCAGATATACTTGGACTCTATTTCTACGATCCAAGGATGAAACACCAGAAGTTCTAAAAGATTTTCTCAAGATGATTCAACGCAATCTTCAAGCTCAAGTGATTACTATTCGAACTGACAAAGGCACAAAGTTCTTAAACAAGACACTCTATGCATACTTCAAAGAAGAAGGAATTAATCATCAAGCCTCTACTCCTCGAACACCTAAACAGAATGACGTTATCGAAAGACGAAACTGTACTCTGGTTGAGTCTGATCGTACGATGCTCTCAGCTTCTAAACTTCCTTTGTTCTTTTGGGCTGAAGCAATTGCAACCGCATGCTATACTCAAAACAGATCAATCATAATCCCGACACATGATAAAACTGCATATCACATCATCAATGACAAGAAACCTTTAATAAGACACCTTTACATCTTTGGTTGCACCTGTTACTTAACTAGAGATGGTGAAAATCTTGACAAAATGAAAGAAAAAGGGGATCCGTGTATTCTGGTAGGATACTCCACTTAGTCTAAGGGATATCGAGTTTACAATAAGAGAACCCGATTGATAGTTGAATCCATACATCTTAGATTTGATTAGATCAAAGAGATGTCTAAGACGTCTATTGATAATAACACTTCAGGCCTCGTTCCCCAACGACAAAATACGTCAGACTATGACAACTCTGACCCTGCGCCCCAGCTACAAAATGTTTCTCCTTTAGCAGATACAACATCTCCGTCACAACAAGAGTTGGATCTTCTATTCGGTCCTTTGTACGATGAATTTTTCAATGCAGGTACTTCAAGTGTCAACAAGTCTTCTTCTCCCACCAACAATTCTAAATAACAAGACACACCACCTACAATCGATATTCTATCTTCAACAGAACCAACAACTCCAACAAATGTTAATGCTGAGGAAAACAACGATAATTAAGGAGAAGATACACAGTTCCAACAAGATGAATTTATCAATCCTTTATGTACACCGATATGAGAAGTTGATGAGTCTTCCTCACGTAATATTGATAATTCAAATATGCATACCTTCTATCAACCACATAATTCCGAATATCGATAGACAAAAAGTCACATGCTAGAACAAGTTCGTGGAAATCCATCCAAGCCAGTGCAAACAAGACGACAACTTGCAACAGATCCTGAAATGTGTATGTTCGCGCTCACCATGAGTACAACTGAACCGAAAAACATTAAGAAGGCAATCACTGATTCTGCATGGATAGAGACAATGCAGGAAGAGCTTCATCAGTTTGACAGAGTACAAAGTCATGGAACTTATCTTGACTAAATCCCCTTTTGGCAAGACTGTCAATCAAGCCTAAATTGGTTAACTGAAGAAACAAAAAGGATAAGATCAAGACTGTAAGTTTGCAATATCGGCACGACTTGTATCTAAGGAAATGCTCAAGAAAGAGGTAATGATTTTCGAGGTAATCATTTTGCTCTAGTTTGCTCGCCTTGGAACCTGTTCGGATTGTTCAATCGCATATGCAGCACTCAACATTTTCCAATCTAAACCAGATGGACGTTAAAACTAACATTTCTTAAGGTTGTGCCCATTGAAGGGAGGATGTTTATGTTGCATGCACAACAACCAGTGGTTTTGTTATCCTATCATACCAAAAAAAAAGTTTATCGTCTAAGGAAATCTACTATATGGATTGAAGCAGCTCCGAGAGCCTGGTATGTTGATCTCTCATGTCAAAAATCCTAAATGTCCCAAAAAAGGTTTTACTAAAGGTGTACTATAGAATCCTACTCTATTAACTTGACTCTAATTCACCGATAAGATAACGGGGAAGACATTCTACTAGTGGTGGAGCAAATTTAAAAAAAAAATAATAACGCTGCGGAACGTCGGATGACATTAATTTTCCTATTTTCCCCCCATTTACACACTTTTTTTTCTCCCATTTCCACCCCCTTCATTTTCAGGTCAAAACAAACCCAACAACTTTCCTAAAAAAAAATCTTCTATCTAAACTTCTAAAAAGTTTGACAAAAAAATATTTTAATAATTTAATATTTTCACAGTAGATTTTGAGAAAGTCCTTAATGGGGGACAATTAAATCTTTTTTTTTTTAGGTTTTTTTTTTTTTTTTTAGGACTGTTTGGTTATATTTTTCTTTTATTTCCATTCCCAAATACCAAATCCAACCCAAATCGAATACCCATAATGGCACACAAAAAATCAGATTTAATCCCCATAGTAGTATCCTTTAATCAAATCAAGAGCGCCAAGTAACGAGTTTAGAAATTACTTAAAGAAAAACTTGTAAGGATGCAGGTGAAAGCATTGACAAAAAAAACCAAAGGCTATAAAAAAAAAATACAACATACCTAAACAACCTAAAACAAACTGAGGATGCAGACTTGAGTGGAACCATCGTAGAAGCCAAACCTGACTTGTACATCGTATTAAAAATGGGGCAGTCTTAAGTAATCCAGGAATTCAAAATCCTAGTAGTACCACATACATAATGCAAGTATATGATTCTATGTGCAACCGTTATCACTATCAACAAGAAAAGACCATCCAAACCAAAAAAACAACCCTGTCCTCCAAAGAGGTTAAAAAAAAGGGGTTATCTTTTTCTTTCCTTATTTCAAAAATACTGTAAAGGGGTTACATTAAAACCAAACGGGACTTATTGTAAATTTTTGGTATCACCCCCACGAGATGGGGTTTTTGGCTTTGAGAACTAACACACAGAGCATGTTTCAGGATGGAGCCCATATCGTAGAACCTCATTCATGTCCTTTGGAATTTAACCTCGCATCAACAGAGCAACTTAAAGGTGGAGAATATAGTTTCCTACGGAGATACAGTTATTACAGCATGGATGTCAAAGAAGCATGACAACTTGCACTGCAAGTCATCAGCATATAGCTGAGTACGTGACATACTACAAGTTGTAGCTCAAGTAAGTGGAATGAGGACACAGCACTAAGGATTATGGCTTCAACTACAACAAATACCATTGTATTGTGACTCTTAGTCAGCCATAGCAATCTCATGCAACTCCGTGCAGCACTCCCGTACCAAGCACGTCCATACTTGATATCATTTTTTCAAGGAACATGTTGAAAATGATATAATTGAATTGCATTTTGTCAGAACTGAATACCAATTAGCTGATATGTTTACTAAAGCCTTACTCGAAGATAGGTTTCATTATCTTGTCAGAAGAATTGGTATGAGATGTTTGACTCCAACAGAACTGGAGGTTCTGGCAAATGAATCTGCTTGATATTTCATCAAACATCGCCTTGTAAATATTTTTAAGAAAAGCAAAATACAAAATATAAAACCTATAAAACCAAATACAAAATTAAAAAATCTTAAAAAACAAAATACAAAATAAAAAAATCAAAAATTTTCCAAAAAGAATCTTCTCGACATGTCTCTTGGAATCGATAACATTTACGTACCTAGAAATGTTGATTAAAATTGACACGGGTGTGTAAATGAAGTTCGAGCAAGAGTTTCAAACGCTTTCAAAACATGTCAATTTTATTTTTCTTGATGACTTGTAATCGCTCTCAGATTGCAACTCAGACCCGAACGACAAAGGAGAGTGTACGTTTCAGTGCGCTTATCCTTAGCGTTAGAAGAGAAGTCTTCTAACATGATGTTTTTTAGAATGTTGAACATAATTTTTCAAGAATTTCTCAATGACAATTCAAAATCTTTCAAAATTGTGTGTTCAACACTCCATCCCTCATAAATTTTTATCAGACAATTCTTCTACAATTGGTGTCATTTTCAAAATGAGTCAATGTTTGAGGGGGAGTTTTTTTTTTCAAAAAACAAAGTTTTAATGATTTTGGATACATCATCTCACGACAATTCTTAGGTATTCAAAACATTATCAAAAGTCTCTTAATAACAAATAAGTAACAATGATATAAACTACATTAGAATATTTTTTAAGAGGTTGAGGCAGTGTACGTTAGGTATCATCCTATATATCTCACCCTCAATTTTATATTCATTTTACAACTTGGTATCATTTTTTTGGTGTCAAACATATGTAAAATTAAGGGGGAGCAAAAAGAAAAAGTTCCACATAATTCATGCTAAAACATTTTCTACCCATGGCTTTTTCAACACAAATTTTAAATCACATGGTATTTCAAAGACTAAGTGAATTAGTATTTAAAATAAGAGGGGAAATGTTATTAAAATGTGATCTTGAAAATAATAAGTGATCTAAAGACTCAAAAGTGCTTTATACTCTTACCCACATGTGCTGAACACTTATATGTATCGAGGCACGTGTGAAGGGGGAGTCTTTCTAAATGATGAAACTCTCAAAGAGTTTATAGCTAGGTATTATCTCTATGCCCAACCACGACCACGAGAGGGGATCTACCAAGGACACTCCCAAGTTTGATACACAACAATAGGCAGTCCTGTAGATATGACTTACGCAGATGATGAGAACGGGAATAAAGTCGACTAGTTGATTGAGCTATAACACTGGAACAATCACAACAAGGTGTTAGTAATGACGTCTTGGTAACCATCAAATATTGGGTGAAGAATTAAAAATAAACTGTATTGATCAAACGAGGTGTAAAAAAGCAGCCCTCTCTCACACTTTATGGCAGAATACACCAGGTCAATACCTCTTGATGTCGGATTCTTTTCACAAAGAGAATTCCTAGTATTGAAGACAAGACATCATAGACCCAGTGATGCACTGCACAACCCTTCCCAGCCATTCACACGGTTTCATCTCAAAAGATATACTGTCTCACTGTCGACGGAGCACATACACTACGACTTCTATTGACTTTCTACTCCAGAGACAGTTGATATTCGACATAGGTGCGCATCTGTTTTCCAAAGCCGCTCCGATTACTAAAAACCAAAACCGTACAACATCGATACTAGAGCCGAAGAATCATACAATAAATCACATCAGGATCATAATCCATGACAAACACTTGTTGAACACCAATACAGTTCACAAGCTAGAATATCAACGAGCTCCTACCATTATCCTTCGAGTGAGGTGTCTTACATCAGAACATTCAGAGTGATGCTCTTTAGTCTTCACAGTGACGAATGGAAATCCTTCTAGAGTCAACATCAAACATCTCTGCGGTAGAGCAGACTTGCAGGCTTCTATACTCAATTCCAAGCTTGTGTCAATTGGGATATCGATTCAATTCACAGTAGAATGAACAAGATCACACTTCAATCAGAACGAGATAGTAACTATCTGATTCACATCATATCGTTTGTTCCCCTGCGTTGAGACGTTCCCGTATTTAAAACAAGCAAGCAGGGGAATCTAATACATTTAGGTGTTAAGATACTTAGCGCTTTAAACTGGAAACGCGTTAAGGAGATTCTTTAAATCTACCTGATCACAGATACAGTATTTATACTGTAAAACGGTCCTATAGAACCGGAGGTTAATACAACCAAATCTCGACGAATAACAAAGCCATATTCGTACCATATCTAATTTTTATCACTAACATTCAAAATGCAGGTACAAGGAAACGACGGAGTTGGCACATGCCTCCAATCAACAGAATCCCCCCCCCCTGACTCATTACACATGCACATGTACAAACTACAAATGACATTACTCATAAAGCATCAAGATTCAAGAAAACGACCAAGAAAAGCATCAAGAAATCAAGACTAAGCCTTTCCGCAATACTCACGATATAACAATCATCTCTCACGTTAAGACATATCAAAGACTACTTAAGAGAGAATGAGTCTTATACAAGCTTTCAAGATGATGCAAAATATGAGCATGTTGGTCAAGACACAAGAACACAAGATGGAAAAAACGATCAAGACAAACAAGGAAAAGATTTAAAGATCTCGGAATCAAAGACGAAGTTGAAAGACAATGACAAAGGCTAAAGATCAAGATCACATATCATAAGGAACAAGCCTACAACATAATAAAGATAAAAGATTCAAGAACTCAATGACAAAGCAATATCAAGAAGTTCAAAGAAGCAAGATTCAAGATCTCACCTCAGGAATTTGAAGACCACGCATTAGCGGAGATTGTTAGCCTCAAAATATGTTTCGAACATGGAAGCTCAATCTGCAGAACCAATCGCTTCGGGGGAATTCACGTTAGCTTAAAATATTGAGTCAAACAAGGAAGCTCAGCTACTAATCATGGAAGCTCGGTCTTTACTGATGATATGTTGTAATAGCTAGAAGGGAAAACAAGGCTTGTTAGTAAACTAATTGGCGACTATGAAAGTGTAATGCGGGCTTAAGCCAACAAAAACTCTGAGCCTAGACGAGCCTGCCGCGTTGTTAGAAAGCTAGGCGTCTCACTTAAGGAGTCTAGGTATAAATACCCCTCTCCAAGTGTGGAGAGGGTGTTGGTTCTTATTTGTATTTCACACTTGCAAATAATCAACCATTCACTTTCTCTCTTTTGTTTCTCGCTCCTAACATCTAAAGGGAGAACTTCTTCCTGATTTTTCTCTTCTCATCTCTCTTAATCTTTGACTTTCTTATGTTAAACATAGTGAAGTGAAATGATATCTGTCCTTACAGCACAAAACGTTAATTAAGTTATCCATGCATAAACACATTCAAGTTTATCATCAGGACCTCAAGTACATATATGACAATTCATTCATTAACATAATTGGTATTAATTAGTGACATGCCGCGAGCTATCGATGATTAGAACATAAAAAGTTAAGTTTTTTAGTTTTTCGCTTATTGTTTAGACACATGAGTTACATAATATCGTAAAATTTTCATCGTACGAGCGAAAAAACAGATACGATTGACAACATATTTATGCTAGAAACCACTGACGACATGTAGGCTACAACACTTGTAATTTACAAACAAAAGTGAGGCGAAGACTAGACTATATCCTTGTCGGGATGCCTGCGTATACGAGAGCCGATGAGTGACTTATTTTTTAATCAGCTAAGGGGTTGAAGAATTAAAAATAAATGTATGGATAAAGGGTGAAAATAAAGCAGCCCTCCACACACTTTAGGCAGAAACCGGGTCAATACATAATCTATCAGATTCACAAAGATGAATTCTGGTATTTAAGACAAGACATCATGAACCCAGTGATGCACTACACAACCCTTCCCAGCCATTTAAGTTTCTCTCAACAGATACATGTCTCATTTGTCACAGAGATACATACAACTTTTATTGACTTTCTCACTCCGAGTTAGTTGATATTGAATAGGTGGCAGTCTGCTCCAGCCTCTGAGTATTAAAACCAAAATGCACAAATCAAGTCTAGAGCCAAGAGATCAATAAAAGAAATCTCATTAGGACACATTCCATTACAAACACTTATTGAACATCATCAAGTTCACAAGCTATTAACAAGAGTCCTACGCATTATCCTTGTGATTCTGCCAAAACATTCAGAGTGATGCTCTTTAGCATTCCACAGTGACGAATGGAAATCCTTCCAGAGTCAACCTCAAACAACTCTGCGGTAGGTGACTTTCAAGATTCTATATGAATCAAGCTTGTGTCAACTAGATATCGATTCAGTCCAGTAAATGAACTGACGACTCAATCAGAAAGATAGTAACTATCTGATTTACTCTTACCGTGTTGTCGGCTTTGAGACATTCCGGTAATGAGAACAAGCAAGCATGGTAAATCTATTACATCTGTGTTAGAAGATCTTACACTTTGAGCTGGAAACCCTGTCAAGGAGATTCTTTGAATCTACCTGATCACAGGTATAGTATTTATACTGTAAAACGGTCCTACAGAACCGGAGGTTATTGCAACCGAATCTTGACGAATGACAAAGCCATATTCGTCCATATCTGCTATTTATTACTAACATTTAAATGCAGGTACAAACGATGGTGTTGCAGCCTCAATCCAACGAAGTCTGATTCATTACCACATGCTCATGCTCAAACTACAAAGACATACTATAAGCATCAAGATTCAAGAATCAAGAAAGCTCAATAAGTCATGACAAAGACTTCCGCTAACTCTGATATACAAGATTTTCCTTTAAGATATCAAGTCTATCAAAGGAGATTGTTATCAAGCTTTCAAGATGATGCAAAGAATGAGAATGTTGGTCAAGACACAAGATCGCAAGATGGCAAAGACGATAAATACAAGCAAGGAAAAGATTTAAAGATCTCAGAATCAAAGACGAAGTCAAAAGACTATGACAAAGGCTAAAGATCAAAGATCACATAGCATGAAGGAATAAGCCTACAACATGATAAAGACCAAATATTTAAGAAATCAATGATAAAGCAATCTCAAGAAGTTCAAGGAAGCAAGATTCAAGATCTCACCTTAGGAATTCAAAGACCACACATTATGGGAGATTGTCAGCCTCAAAATATATTTTTGAACATGGAAGCTTAGAATCTATAGGAAGCCTCGCTTCGAGGGAGATTATTAGCCTCAAAATATTGAGTCGAACAAGGAAGCTCGGCTACTAAATCAAGGAAGCTCGGTCTTTACTTAGTAAATGTTGTCATAGGCTAGAAACGGGAAACAGGCTCGTCATTTAATCTAATATTGCACATGTATCAGGCTAAAGCCCAAAGCAATCCCAAGCCTGACCCAAGACAAAAGCCCTACACGTCTAAGTCATTGTGTATGGGTATATAAACCCTTTTTACCAAGGAAAAGGGTGTTGGTTCTCATTTGTATCATTCCACATTTGCAAGTAATCAACCATCTACTTTCTCTCTCTTGTTTCTCTCTCTAAACTTCTTCCTTTCCTTCCTTTTCTTTTCTCCTTGAATTCATGTACTACAAGTATGAAGTGTAAGTAATTCTTGGTTCCCAACAGTAACTTTACTGTATTTGCAAGGAGCTACAATATGCATAACATGGGGAAGACAATTGGTGAATTACATGCTCTGCTTATTGAGTATGAGAAAGATTTACCTAAAAAGGCTGCTACACCATAAGTAATGGCGATTCAATGTGGTAGAATCTAAAAAACCAATAAGAAATCACTTAATGCTAAAGGCAAAGGTAAAGAAAAAGGCAAGGGAAAGGATAAAAGTTATATCCCTAAGCCTAAAAACCCTAAACCTTATGCTAAAGAGCACCCGACAAAGGATGATGCCTGCCACCACTGCAAAAAGGTAGGGCATTGTAAAAGGAATTGTCCTGCTTACCTTGCTGAGTTAATTAAGAAGATGAAGTAAGTTGGCACTGCCAGTTCTTCAGGTATCTTCACTATAAAATTATTTTCTTTCCCTAATAAATCCTTGGTATATGACATTGGTTGTGATACTCACATTTGTAACATAAAACAGGGTCTTAGAGGGGAAAGGAAGCTGAAACAAGGAGCTCTCTATTTGTGCATGGGCAATGGCGTTCGTGTACAAGTAGAAGCTATTGGAAGTGATGACTTAGTTTTACCTAATGGCCTAGTGATTTGTTTAGACAATTGTCATTATGCACCTACTATAACTAGAGGTGTTGTTTCAGTTTCACATTTGGTAGACAATGGTTTTATCCAATGTTTTACGGATTATGAAATTTTAGTTTCTAAGAATTATGTTCTTTATTTTAATGCTATTCCGAGTGATGGTATTTATGAAATTGATATGCTTATTCTTGTGCCAAATGTTAATTCTATTTATAATGATAGATACTTGATTATCTTTACAGATGATTATAGTCGTTATGGTTATGTTTATTTACTTAAACATAAACATGAAGTCTTTGAAACATTCAAGGTGTTTAAGAATGAAGTAGAAAATCAACTCGGAAAGACTATAAAGGCACTTCGATCAGATCGAGGAGGCGAATACATTATTCAAGAGTTTAAAGATTATCTCAAAGCTTGTGGAATTGTTCAACAGCTTACACCTCTATATACACCACAACATAATGGGGTGTTTGAAAGGAGGAATCGTACTTTGTTAGACATGGTTCGATCTATGATGAATCTTACAATTTTGCCGTTGTCCTTTTGGGATTATGCTCTAGAGACTGCTACACGCATTCTCAATATGGTTCCAACCAAGAAGGTTGATAAGACACCATATGAATTATGGTATGGAAAAGTTCCTAACTTTTCTTACTTAAAGGTCTGGGGATGTGAGGCGCTTGTGAAGCAGGATACGCCTGACAAACTTCAACAAAGATCTATTAAGTGTATCTTTATAGGATACCCAAAGGAAACAATGGGTTACTATTTCTACTTCCCACCTAAAAACAAAATTGTTGTTGCAAGGTATGCTGAATTCTTGGAGAAAAATCTTTTGTCTCAAGAAGTCAGTGGAAGGGCCGAAGAACTTGAAAAAATTTAAGATAAAGATACATCATGTTAGCCTTAATTATATTAAGTCAAACAAGAATGTTATCGGTATTATTAAGTCAAAGAAAGTCTTGTAATGTAATAGGCTAGTCGGGTATTAACGGGCTTGGATTGTAATCTAATATTGTCCATGTCTCGGGCTCAAAGCTCAAGTTAAGCCAAGCCCGACCCATTTAGAAAGCCCATACGCCATATGTTGGCTAAGGGTAAAAATAGACCCTCTCCACACATGGAGAGGGTGTTGGTTGCATTTGCTTTCAATTGTAACTCACCAAACTTCTCTCTAATCTAATCTTTCTCTCTTGTTTATCTCTCTACTTTCTCTCTCTATTTTTCTAGCTTATTGCTTATTGGTATGGCTTATTGGTGTGATATGAGATAAGTTTTGGGATAACATTTGGTATCACTCGCCACGAGGTGGGTTTAGTGGTTTAAGTTTGTGGTATTATTGAGCTTACTGGTTCGGTTTAAAGTGCTCATTTTTTCTTTTTTTCTTTTCGTGCTTATTAACATACATCACAAATTTTTTGTTTAACAAAATCATCTAGCTTTGTATCAAATATGTTTGGGCTTACTGTTAATAAATAAATCATTAGGGCTTATTCATAGTTTGTATCAAATCTATTTTGGTTAAATATGGGTGGGAAAAAATCTAACACCACGTTTTAGTTGTTTTGAGTTTTTCTTTTCACGTCATTTTTTCACTTTGTAGCTCATTCACATCTTTTTTATGGCTTATTTGAGCTTAAGCTTATTCAAAGCTTTTTGTTCGTGGTCATTAAAGATTCAAACCTTCTTCTCTTAACACCATTTCTAGCTTATTAGCTGGTTCTTTTTGTTGCTTATTATCAAGCTCTTTGTGGATTAACAAGCTTATACTTAAGCTTTTGGTTAGCTTATTTTTTTGTTGGTCCAACGGTTAAAGACAAGAAGGAAAGACGTGTTCCATGTTTCTAGCAAACAAGGACAAGGACCACACGAAAAGGACGTCGTATGTTTTGGTGTCTTGTGGAACCGAACAACTTTGACAACCGATCTACCCATCACGTTTTGAGAACCAAACAACCAGTTTCTTTTGAGAACCGAACAACCAGTTTCTTTTGAGAACCGAAGAACCAGTTTCCTTTAACAACCGAACAACCAGTTTTCAAGTTAGAACCAAACAACTAATAAGCTAGTAGGAACCAAACAACTAACAAGCTAGTAGGAACCGAACAACTAACAAGCTAGTAGGAACCGATTTAGCAAGTTCACGGAAACAACATCTCACGTTTTAAGTCGTTTTCGGGTTTCTCGGTTTCGTGTGTCGGCTTACTACGGGACTTATAACTTATACCGTTGTGATCGTGATTCATTTTCGATCAACGTGGTATATTTTGTTTCCAACGACGATAATCGTACAAGTCCGCGAGAAAGGAAATTCAATCGTGTTCTATTATCTAATTCAAACGAAAAAGATGATAAAAATGGAGGGAATATTAGTTTTAATTAATTGGTTATAAAAAATGACACATGCAGCCCCTGACTTTCAAGACCATTTCAAAGTTAATCCATTGTTGCATCATTAACCTTCTAGTTGATTCTAGTTTGCACCATTGGTCCTTATTTTCATAATTTAAGCTTTAACCCTTCCAAGTTAACCGGTGTTGCACCGTTAGTCCTCGTAAGCTCATTAATCATTACAAAAGCTCCCGTACTTCAATTTCAACAACGATTTCACCAACAACAATTTTTCATTTACGGTTTCTTCTTGATTTTGTAAAATCCTGCAAAAGATTCCATTTCTTTTCTCGGTTTAAATCATAGATTTGTAAAATCCCTTGAACGTTAATTGATTTCAATCTACAACAACAATCACTTTACCTACTTAAGATCCTACAAATCATTTTCACTTCACGTCACGGAAAAAATGGAAACAAAAGATACTTTATCTTCGTGTTCGAATTCGGAAGAACAACAAATGCAACAAATTCAAGACAAAGCAAAAAACAGTTGCATGGTATCTTTTCGACAACTTCATTCACGTCATCAAGTAAACCTTGTAAGTGATTTTTATTTACAAAATCCTTAGACTTGAGATGCAAGCAGGTCTTTGGCAGATGTAGGATAATCCTTTCTTGATCCGTGCTAAGTTCTCCTAAATTATGGATACTAATAAGCTATTCAGAAGTGATTTTGAAACATGATGACTTGGCACTTGTAGTCAATATAGAAATATGTATCCTTCCAATAGTTGATAGAAGATGCCACTGGGCCCCTCGTAGAATTAATCAGATGTGTGTATGGCCGTACCCGAAAACTCATGTAGATATGTCTCATTGATTTTTGATAATCTTGATTAGTTTACATATAATGAATAAACATAATCGTTAAATAATGGAATGACATTGATCCATATCCATTTTTTAACACAGTATCGGAAACAAAGGGATTGTAAATACATAAATCATTTTGTCCGTGTTTTGAAAAACCACACTTGGATGTCTCTGGGAGCATTGGCGTGTTGCTAGACGCTTACCAATGTTATTATATAATTTATACATGTCCAAGTGGGAGCTATTGGAATATGAACTAAATAATTAAATTAAATATGTCCGGTTTTATCCGAGCCTACGAGGACTTACACTAATATAAAGCCGATGTATTTATAATATTTAAAGTAATAATGAGTGGATTAACGCAAACAATGAAAATTACATTAGGTTAGTTGTTTTAAATGTTTAAACTAAAGGACTAATGGTGTAAACCTAGAAAAATGAAGGTTTGGGTTGCCCCTTTTCCTTTGGGCCGGCCGAATATCCCCTCCATAAGGAGGTGAGATTGCTTTCTTTTCCTTCAAGATATAGATGCTATATAAAAGGATTCAAGGGTTCATTATTGATGTGTGTTTTAAGAAAATAAACCTTAAATCTCTCCTCTCTCTCTCTCCCTTGGTTGTTTGACCAAAACCCACAAGGGTTTTTCGGTTTTCTGTTTTGGTTGTACCCAAAAGAAACCACAAGGTTTCCGTTTTAGTATGATTGTCAAATACGGTGTTTTGTGTTTGCTAAACCACTACTAGTACTAACATACTTCTCGTTTTGCTCAGAACTATTGTTTGTGACGAATAGATGGATATTCTTTTGATCCTTGGTGCTTTTCGGTTTAATGATACACACGCGTATTTAGAAGATGGGGCGTAACGATAATGCTACAAGCAGTGTCACGTTCCTTCTAAAGGTATATATCATCAATATAGCCCTTAAATTTATAATTTCTATACGTGTTTGATCTTTCCGCTTCGGTACTCTGATATGTTTAATTGTTTAATGCAGATCTAAAATCCCAACATTATAAACCCTATAGCTACCCACCCCAAATACACTCCCTTGCCTTCCAAATGCGAAATACCTGAAAAGGAACGATTAAGTACCTATTTTGAGAATAAATGCACGAGTTAGGGGGTAAAAAGATCCCGAAAAAGTGTATAAAATGACACCTCATCAAATACCCCTACCTAGGGATGAGCATATAGACCCGAATCCTGGTACCGAACCAGAACCTTACCGGTTCAGTACCGAAATGGTACTGAATCCCGGTACACGGTACGGGACCGGTACCATGATTCGAGTAAAAAAATCAGGACCACTAATTCGGTACGGGACCGGTACCAAATCGGGAAATTACCGAAAAAACAAGAAAAACCACCGATTTCCTGATACCGGTACCCGAATGCCGTTCGGTATGGTACCGGTACCACTAATTTATGCTCGAGAAAAAATCGGTACCACTAATTCGGTATGGGACCGGTACGGGACCGGTACCGTGCTCATCCCTACCCCTACCCTTGGGATTTGCTAGTCCTCAAGCAAATGGGCTTTTCTACCTAGACAATAACAATATGAGGGGTTATTTTACCTACTCTTTAAAAGTATTTTACAACACAACCTTCTAGACCTCGTAATTAAAAGCACGGAAAGTATATACTAGCACCTCACATAAGTGTTTGGGATTCTCTCTTTCACTTGGGTGTATAATGAATTATAACGTATGGGGGAAACGGAAAATTACACTCATTACCTGTCATAGCATATAAATTACCATAGGCTTGGTAAAGGACCAAACCTTCATCGCTAGGTGCAAGTATTATTTGTTACTATCTAATAGGTCTTTATAAAGGGTTGTGGGGTCTAGGTGCAAGTATTATTTGGGTGGTGACTTTTGGTAAATTTAGGGTGGAATGGTTAGCTAATTATTTACACCAATACACGCTGGGTTGGTTGCTAAGCCAAGACTCGGACGAAGATATACAAACTCTACACAACTCTACATCAATCTCTTTCTTTTTCTTTTCTCTTTTTTTTGAATAACATAATACATCACATGGGGTTTATAACACGTACCCCTACACTTGAGCTTTCACATGCTCGATACAATCTAACTAATGACCCGTTTTGAGGTGGATCAAAATAACATGGAGATCATTTGACAAACATATAGAGGTATTGACTTAACTTTTCTTCCCCATTCTTCTGTGAAATAAATACTACCATGAATCCGAATCGTCCCAAAACTGTATTTACAAGGATAAGGACTTAGCAACCGTGTACTCAATAATTAACTTTGGTTAACACAATAATGTACTAAAGGCGAGTACATATAAGGTAGGCTAAGGCTATTTGGGAGTAACAATTAGTTTAAAAGTGACAATGCTCTTCATTAATAATTCAGAATCTACCAGAAAAATACGAGAACCATGAAAAAGGATAGGCTCGGAGGGTTATACTAGGGTATCCTGCACTAAAGGTGAGTGCATGGCAAGGGTGTGGGATAGTTATATGGTCGGTGTGACCATCATAACAATTACAAGTTTAAAACATGTGTTAATCCTAATGCCTCTTATCAAGCAAATCCTAATACTTACTATGCAGTCTCGGGATGCATCACAAAAACAAGTTCTAGAATTTAATACGCTACCAGTACACTCTCATAATCCTAAAATAATCGGTACCAATGTTCCAAAAAAGGCGACAAAACCACGCATACACATCAGTAATGACAGAATAGACACACATGATTTCTCACTCCTTAACTCGAACAAGCTAAATGTATAATATCTAAGGGCGAACCTCACATTGTGGGGGTGGAATTTTGAGGGTTTTTATGCTAGTCATATAAATTCCTATCCATAGGATGCTAGTAATACACAGTTTTTGTTGGTGTGTGTCGTAATAAAATTTAAATTTTGGTAAAAATCACCCTTTTATGCTATGTTTCGATATATTACATATCTTTTTAAGGACAAAGCAAATGGCAAATGAAAGAATAGTTTCTAAGGCTTATTTTCCCCCTACACTTAAGTTGAACATTGTCCCCAATGTTCTCTAGAAGTACATGTTAAAACAGATAAAGGGAAAAGAAAACAAGGAAAAGAAACTAGTACTCCCCTGGTTTACTCAATAATGGAGAAGAAACATGTGATAACTGGTTAAATAGTCATCCGAGAATCATCGAATGAAACTTCCTAAGAACTTCCAAACTTCTTCTCATCAAAGATGACCTATAATCAAAGACAAAGATAACTATACCAAGCATAAAATGCGCAATTTACCAATATACAATATGAATTTAGGGTTCGACTCGATAGATAGAATGAAAGAATTGTTAAATTCATTAGGTTTGCAGGTTTAAAACAGAAGAGTAAATATATTAAATGTCGTGCAAGTTTTATTTTCAATAATAATTAAAAACTTTAAGTTTTCGGAACCTGAGCATTTGACGCCATCGGGATTGGTGTGACCCCGTTACAGGTGTCGTGGTAACGGCGTCACGTGTTAATCGTGACGCCATCTCCACAGTCTATGTAAACGAAATTTTTGTTTTTGATGAAAAATTTCCTGCACTTGATTCCATAAGTTAATTCCTGTACAAATAGCTGCATAAAACCTAAGATTTAACAATTTAATCATATGACGCAAATTAATCTAAACAATTTATTTAACATGTTTGAACTTGGCTCAAAAGTCGGATAAATTCCCCTACACTTATTATTGCAAAATACCTTTGATTGAAATTAAAACGAGGTTAAAGACAAATAAAGCATGATTACAAGATAGTTTAAACATAATAAAACAAACTATGAAGAATTAAAACAAACAAAGACACTCCTAATATGCGAGGAAGTAAATTGGGTTGCCTCCCAAAAAGCGCTTGTTTTTGTTCGAGTCACGAGCCTGAATCTACCCTTATTTAACAGATAAATATTTAACAGATAAAAGGGAGAGTTCCCCTACACTTGAGTTCAAGTGCGGGTGATAGTAACGGTACACACCATTGTTTGTGAGAATAGGGTCAGGATGCGAAGAAATTGGCTGTTTGAAATACGATGCACTAAAGTGAGGTGCCTTCTTATTAATCCTAACCTTCTCTGCATATTTTGGCCTAACGGGTGAATTAAGTCCTCTTCTTAGAAGAGAAACTTCCTTAGATTCTAATTTCCAATCATCTCCTATCATCCCCAATTTTGAAAAATCAACACCTAAGGATCCACCATGTCCTAATAAACCCGATTTAAATCCATAATGTTTCTTACGATCATCGATGCATGGGCGATAATAGCAATACAAATCCCTAAGGTGGAAAGACGCCACAAGAGATGAAGGTGGTGTATGAATGGTTAAATTATCTAATACCTTCATCCTAAAACTATCAGGACTTTGTGGTTTGATGGGTGGTTTGAAGCCTCTTTCGGTTCCTAGACTTGCATCTAAGGGTAGACAATTAGGTGAGGGTTGTGGTTAAGGCTCTGGTTTATCAAAACTAGGATCTTCCTTAGAACTAAGAGGAGTGTTGTGATTACAATTCAAGCCTACTTCTCTAGTTTTGTTTCGTTCAAAGGTTCTACCTCTATCGGGATTCCTATAGTCTCTTCTACTTCTTCCGGATAAGTTACGAGCGGGGTGTATACCTCAAATGATGGGAGGACTTGTAGGGTACTTTGTGGGCTTGGATTATCCATCGTATTTAGATTTATTATAGGCTCATCATCTAACCATGACATGCACTTAGGTATCTTAACTCTAACCACTTCATTCTTAACTAATTGAGTCTTCAAATTTGCTATTGTTTGGTAAGGAATAGTGCTAGTTGGGTTTTCTCACTATTTATTGCATTAGGCATAATCCTTAATGGTTTCCCATGCTTCTTCAGCTTTTAATACCCTAAGGTTCCCACCTGCTGCATGGTTAATGTCTATTTGGGTATATCTATTAACATGATCACAAAAGAATTGAGCCAAGGACCATAAATCAAAGCCATGATAAAAGACTCTTTGGATTAAGTTTTTGAAATGAGTCCATCCATTATAAAGAGATTCATCTTGATGTTGTTGGAACAGCAAGATATTATTTTAGAATAGGAAGGTTTTGTTTCGTGGTAGGTTTTGAAAAGGGTTGGTTGGTTGTCTTTTATACATCATGATGGTGAACGAAAGAGTGATTTACAAAACAAAAGGCACAAAGAAAAGATAGACTACAAGAAAGCTAATATGCGGAAATTAAAGTCTCACTTGAAAGGATTCAAGTGAGTAGAACTAAGCTAAACTATGATCAAAACCTAACTATTCCCCAGACGGCGACGCTAAAAACTTTATGTGCGGTCGTCGTAGGACTTCTACATGAGAAGTTTTACTACTCCCTAGGCAGTGCACCTAATCGTTGTAGTGTAGTATAGGCAAGACTCAGGGCTGTTTATCGTTCACTTGAGGAATAGGTTGGGAAGGCTTGATCATGGTCTAACAAAATTCTAAGGGTTGAAAGAAGATTATTTTTGTATTTTTATGTTTTATGGAAAGCAAGTAAATCATATAATTGGAGAGAGGTTTGGTTTTAGCTATTTAAACTAAATATATTAACTACGCTACTTGTGATAACAATAAGATAAAAGACTGTGTTTATTTAATCATGTATTACTCCCTAGATTGGTTTTCCTAGTGTTGTTGCCTTGTCACACTCATGATGATTGGTATGTGCCTAATTACACATACCATTTTCTATTAAAAACAGACTTAAATGACTAAAAAAGTACCAAAAATACATTGTATTTGTATGTTTTGTATTTGAATTATGCAGGGACGGATATTCAAAAAGAAAGCCAAAAACGACCAAACCGAGCACGGAATGGAAAAGACAAAGTCAAATCGAAGCCAAAGTCAGTCAAAGTCAGAAAGTCAACCCAGACAAAGTCAAAAGTCAACCAAGTGAAGAAAATACAACTTGAGGGACTAAAATTGCCAAACCTTAAGTTGTATTACAAGAATAACAAGACAACGGCTGAAATTGAATTTTGCAACGAAGTTATAAGAGATGAGGGGCCAAAGCTGTCAACCTACCCAAAACCATCTTTCCCGCCCAACAAAACCCAAGAACAACTCACGGGTCCCCTCCACCCTCTTTTACCCTGCAAACCATTCAACACCCTAGATAAAACATTTCCCCCTCCTCCACTATCTCCCCCCAGCTTTATAATTGCCATGTTGGCAATCCCTCACCATTTCCAAGTGATTTCGATGGCTGTGATTGACTCAAAAGAAGCATAAAAGAAATTAAAGGCTGGGATTTGTTTTAGAATTCCCTCACACAACAAGCACACTTGGGTTTTTGTCTCTACAAAGAAACACAGAAGAAAGAAGAGAAGGAAGACCAAGAAACCAAGACATTAATATAAATAGGCCATCTTGTAAGCCATGAAAGGCATCTAGGTTTTTAAATTTTTAATCTTTTAAGTATTTTTATAAATTCTGTCTTTAATTTAAGCATTGTATCTGCTTCTTTAAGCAATTAATGAAGTATTGAGTTTTCAAGTTAAAATCCCAATTTATAATTCCGTGTAGTAAATTGTTAAATTATTATGAAAATTTGTTCAAAAGCTTTTATAAGGGGTTAATTTGAACCTACTTGCAGTAAAGTCATAAAAGGAGTTAAGTTTGTAGTTAGAAAAACCAAAAAAGATACTCACCTTAAATACATCACAACTTATGGATGATAAGCCAGTTCTGGATGGGCTTATGGACACTACTACCTTGTTTTACACAAGCTAGAGCTTGTAGACTCTTTCTTTAACCCTGTTTTGAGCAAGGGAGTTGTAAGTTTTTTTTCTTCTTATTTTGCTTATTTATTGTTGAACTGCTTATTAGTTACCTATCTTTTCTTATTTATGCTTTGTCATGATGTCTAGTGCTTATCTTGCTTAGTTGTTAGTTTACAAATAGTTTGTGTCACTTTCTGAGTTAGTACTGGTAGTATGCTTAGTTAATACTGTTAGATTGATTCAGCTTATTTGAGTGCTTATTCTTGATTGAAGTCTGCTTATAAGTGCCTTATCTTGTTATTTGATCATCTGTTTTTAACAAATTAGGACCAAATCAGTTTAAAATAAAAAGGAAAATGATTTTTGAAAACTTTAAGGGGTGTTTGGAACAAGCAGTACTAACCCATAGTTAGTACTGCTGGTTCTATTTTTGGGATTTTTAAAGCTAGCAGTACTAACTTAAAGCTAGCAGTACTAACTCCAAGTTAGTACTGTTAGTTAAAACTGTTAGTACTGTTGTTAGTACTGCTGAGTTTCTCCTGCTTAACTTAGTTTAATTGCTTGTTGAATTTTCTTATTTAGAGTTAGGCTAGCTTATTTGGTTTGTCTTAAGCTTATTTGAGCTCATTTGTGTCTTAGTATAAAAGTTTCAAGTGTTTTTTTACCATTCCTAGCCTTTATGCCTGCTCTAGCTTATTTTCCTTGCTTATCTTTTCATGCATTTGCTTATTAGGTTTAGTGCCCAATCATATCCTTGTCATATACAAACCTCGATTATCAATTCGTCATTCGATTTTCCATTCAAGCCTCGTTGGGACATAATGACCCGGAAACACTCTATACTACTTCCGGTTTCATTGATTTTGTGGATCCTGATCCTTGTTATATATTTATATTTATTTATATTTATTTATATATAAAAAGGAGTAAGAATACGCTTAGTCAATGATCTGTGTAACTATTTCCTAAAGCAAGAACGAATTACACGAACCCGCCGTCTACTTAGTATGTCGCTAGAGCAACGCACATGCAAGGTAGTATGAAAACTATTACACGACCCCTAGGAGTACACTAAGTGCATGTAAAATATATTAAGAGTGGATCAACCATATTAGGGGGCAAGGTAGTATGAAGACAATTACCCGATGGTATCCTTTCTACATAATCATGTTTCCCTAGACATATCAACAACGATGTAGACAAAAGCTGGTTTTCCAAGACCTAACGTGCACATCCATCACAAGAAGCAACATCACTAAGATCTACATTCTAGGTTTCATATAATCATAAATAAACACAATAGGAGGTTTAGCCAAGCATGTTAAAGATAAAGCAAGAACAATAAATCAAACAACACATAGACATATAGAATGATTAAGTAAACCTTACTTGATTAAAACATGAATTGGAAGAGGTACAATAGGGTCTTTAGGCCCTAAAATAGTCTCCTATAGCTTCTAAATGAACTAGGTTCATACCCTCTTTTTATTCTAAAGTTACACACTCAAAACCCTAAATTTAGGTTTGTATATATAGGAAAAACACTGTGATGGCGTCGCATTTTAATCGTGACGCCATCATGAATAGAATATTCTAGATATTGGGTTGGGTCGTGTACTATGACGCCATTTTGAGATATGGTGACGCCGTCTTGATCTTCGTGGTGACAGCGTCACGCTCTATTTGTGACATCGTCTCCAGCCACTGTAGAGACATTCTTGATAGATGTTGGTGTAAGTTCGTAGTCTTGTTTGTTTCTTCTCTAAATGAGCCCAAGTCATGTGTAATTATTTCAAATGCCTTCCAAATGAGAAATACCTAAAAAGGAACGATTAAGTACCTATTTTAGGTATAAATGCATGATTTTGGGAGTTAAACGACCCCAAAAAGTGTATAAAATGACACCTCATCACATAATCTTCTAAATAAATAAGTAGTACTAACTAACTTAGCCATACTAACTTCTCCACTAGCAGCATTAACTCCTTCAGTAGCATTAACTTTGTAATAGCAGTTGTAACTTTTGTACTAGCCGTAGTAACATTACACTAGCAGTAGTAACTACTTAGCAGTTTTTCTTCCAAGTCTCTGAGCAGTCTTAACTTCCACTAGCAGTAGTAACTTCCTCTAGCAGTAGTAACTTTGTATTGACGGTTGTAACTTCACCAGCAGTCCTAAACACTTAGAATAATTTTTATTAAAGTTCTCCAGTAGAACTAACTTTGACTGAGCAGCATTAACATCAATAAGAACAGTAGTGATTCCAAACAACATCAAGAAGCTTTTAATCCTAACAACCCCCCCTCCTTAAACTTGATATTTATCTCCAAAATCATCAAGTTTCTTCATTAATAACCAGGAGGATGCTTCCAAACACTTCATTGATTCTTAAGCTGTTTTGTGAGAAGTTTAAGAAGCCGATATGCCATTTCACTTAAATGATCACATTGAAGCTTTTTGTTTAACATATTAGTAATTGTAGCAGGTGTAAGGGGATATCTCTTTTCTACCAGCATGTGAATGTGCATATGTTGCATCCTTAAGGAATAAACTCCACATGAGTCATACAGCTTCCAATCCAACACTCTGTAATCCTGTTGATTCCTCCAGACTCTGTCTTCAACATGTGGTTCAAACATTGTATTTAAATCTTCTCGTATAATCAAATCTAAGTCCTCTACTGGTCTTGTTGATCCATATTTAGCTTTTATCAATTTCCTTAGAGTTTCAAAATCTTCCCTGTCAAAGCTTTTAAGCATATGACTTAAGACTAAGTACATCTTTGAACTTCCATCAGCTTTGATGATCTGGTAATAATTTTTCTTTCCTTTTTTATGAATCTTCCAGTCAACAATGGTTGGAGGCTTAGTAGCCAAAGGAATAGCATCAACTCACTTCGAAGAAGATTGTTAGCCTCAAAATATTGAGTCGAACAAGGAAGTTTGTTCATTAATTATATTAGGTCTCGGTCATTAATTAATTATACGTTGTAATAGGCTAGATGGGTAAACAAGCTCTTTATGTAATCTAATCGGTTACATGTATCAGGCGAAAGCCCAAGTAATCCCAAGCACGGCCCTTAGAAACACCAAGGCATGAAAGCCTCTTGGTTTTAACTATAAATACCCCTCTCTAAGGATGGAGAGGGTGTTGGTCTCATTTATAAGATTTCATTTGTGTAATCAACCATTCTATTTTTCTCTCTTTATTTATCTCTCTAACTTCTCTCTAAAATTCTTCATATCTTCTCATCTTATTTTTCTTGTTCAAATGGTGAAGTGAAAGTGATATTGGGTTACCTACATTTGGTATCACTCGCCACGGGTGGGTTTAGTGATTTGTTTGTGGTCATTTTTTTTGAGCTTATTATTCGGCATATTTGTTTTTGTTTTGATTCGGCTTATTTTTTCGTTGTTGTAACGCTTAAATGGTTATCACATTTTTGATATGGGCATACTGTTCATATAAATCAGTTGGGCTTATTAATAGTATCTTCACACTTTGGTCAAACATAGGTGCTTGATATTTCATTGTTCATATTGTTCTCGTCTGTTTTTTTTGTTGGGTTCAAAGAAACAAAACTACAAATTGTTGTGTTTCTTACATAGCAACAAGCTTGTTTTTTTTTCTTTTTCTCTTCAAACAGAAAAAATTGTTCATATCTTATATGTAGTTTGTTTCGTGGGTAAAACATTACACAAGCTTATTTACAACAAACATTTTCGTGGCTTATTGTTTTGTTTTGTTTTTTAGCCAATTTGATCATGACTTACTTACAAGGTTTCTTGGTTTTTAGCTAAATTTTCAAGCTTATTTGAGTTTATTATTTTCGTTGCTTATTGTGGTTTACACAGCTTATTCTTAAGCTTGTTCTTGTAAGCTTATGTTTGAATCTTATTTACATATTGTGGTCCTCACCGGTTGAAAAAAAAGGGAGACAAGATCCAAGTATTAAGGAACAAGGACGTTGGAGGTTTTGTTGATTTGGTAGAAGACAAAGACAAGGACGGTTGTACATCTTGGAGTCTTGTGTGAGCCGAACTAATTCGCTGAACTAGTCATTTCTTCAAGTGCCGATCTAGCAACATTTAGAAGGAACCGATCTAGTAAGTTTTTTTTTGGAGCCGAACTAGTAAAGTTGAAGACAACCCGATCTAGTTCAAGCCTTGTCAACCCGAACTAGTTGATTCCTTAATACCCGAACTAGTAAATTTTAGAAGGACCCGAACTAGTTGATTTTAAAAGGAACCGATCAAGTTTATTTTAGAAGGCACCGAACTAGTTGTTTTTAGAAGGAAACGAACTAGTTGATTTTGTGACGGAGCCGAACTAGTCATCTCTTCAACAACCGATCTAGTCACAATCCTTAAGACCCGAACTAGTCGAAAACTCTTGTGAACCAAACTAACTAAGCAACTAAACAAATCTTACACATATTAAATTATTTTTATATTTTTCAAGTTCGAGTGACGGTGCTCTACGGGACGTTTTACTTATACCAACGTGATCGTGAACTCATTTCGATCAATGTGGTATATTGACATCTCACCGTCGATCATCGTACCATTCCGTAAGAAAGTAACACGAAACATTAATTACTTTACAAATTCAAATTGTTGAAGACGAATGCATGGAGGGAAAATATGTTTTATTAAACTAATTTCGAAATTGGCAACTTTGGTCCCTGAACTCATGTCACTTTCAAACTTAATCCTTTGTTGCATTATTAACCTTCTTGGTTGAAATAAAGTTACACCGTTAGTCCTTAATTTCTACAATTCAACCATTAAGATCCAAAGTAAATCGTTTGGTGCATCGGTTTGTCCTTATTTGAGTTTTTGATCAACCGGTAATCATTACAAGAGCTCAAAATTAATGCACCGTTAGCGTTTAAGCTCAAGACTCGTTACAAAAGCTCAATTCTTCAACTACAACAACGAATTCAACATCAAATTCATTATTATTTCAACGTTTTTTCTGATGATTTAAATCCCGTAAAAAGATTTCCATTTCTTTTCTCAGTTTAAATCATAGATTTGTAAAATCCCGTGAACGTTAATTGATTTCAATCCACAACAACAATCACTTTACCTACTTAAGATCCTTCGAAATCAGTTTCACTTCATGAATTTTCAGTAAAATGGAAACAAAAGATACTTTATCTTCGTGTTCAAATTCAGAAGAACAACAAATGCAACAAATTCAAGACAAAGTAAAAAAGAGTTGTAGGGTATCTTTTCAACAACTTCATTCACACCTCAAGCTTCTTTCAAACAATGACTTAAAAGGAACTCGAACCGAGTCTAGATTCAAACTTCATTTTCGAACAGCTCTTTGTCAAGATATAAGAGATTTTGCACGGCAACAATGTTCTATAACTATCAACTATAGAAAAGCAACTTGACAAAAGAAGAATTTCAAGAATGAGTCCAGCTGCGTTTAAATACCGAGACACAGTTCAGATTTCATCAAGTCACGGATGGTATTTGGATGAGAATATATTGTAATGACACCTACTATTTTCTCCAATACACCGAACTCTCAACTTGTTGATTCCAGAATTCCGAGACACACTATCCACACATGAAATCTGTTAAAAGTCGATTGATGAAAGAGCAAAGCTAAGTAAGAGTATAACAGTTGGGTGAATGAAAGACAAATGGCAACAACAAGGAAAGTTGATTCACATTAAAGCAGTGGATGCAAGTTTGGTGATACATAAAGCAGTGGGACACAATTAAAAGAGCAAAATACAAGCACAATCAGGGAATGTTGCACATGCTGATGATGCAGATATCGACCCATATAGATGAAGAGCCAATGGCTAAACCAAATGATTGCTTGAAATCAATGTCTTTGCTATAGACAACAACATACTGAGCAACCCGAATTCAATATGAATGTGAGTTGACCAAATGCTAACAAATTTCATGACCACATGTTCTTTCCTAGCACATTAACTGATAACCCAGTACAACTAAACAGCTCAATATCAAATCCTTGAATCAGAAAATAATCGTGCTTAAAAAGACAGTTGCCCAATTTCAAAAAGATTTTTCAAGAATGGAAGCACATTGTGTTAATCTTGAACTCAAATATCAAAATCTAGTTTTCAAAGAAGGGCAACATGGTCAATTTTCGAAAGTAAAAACTAATGAAGCCAAGTTAAACATGACATAGATTTAATTGAAACAATAAACATCGAATTGGAAACAGTAAAGTACTAAGTTTACTTAAAAGGAAAATGAGACTTTGAAAAGGCATTACAAAGAAATGTTTGATTCTATCAAGACAACGAGAGCTAAGAACATAGAACACACAACTTCTTTGATTGCAAATAATGATAAATTCAAAGCTCAACTTCAGGAAAAAGGGTTTGCAATTGCAGCATTAAAAAATGAGTTAAGGAAATTAACAGGAAATAGTGTGAATACTAAGTTTGCAAAATCGTCAATCTTAGGGAAACCGGCTTTACAACCACGTAGAAACCAATCAGTTGTTAGACAACCGACTGCGTTTAAGTCTGAACGACCTAGTCTTTCAAAGCAACGGTTTGCCTCCCAAGTTGATGTCAATAACGATTTGTCAAAACCAGTCACTACACATTATTTGCCTAAGGAAAGAGAATCTGCTGTTGCAAAACCTCATCACATGATTGCACCTGGCTCATCTAGGTATAGCTCAAATGACATGGTTCATAATCACTACCTAGAGGAAGCTAAGAAAAAGACACAAGAAAGCAGTAGGAATTCAGAACCTAGTGTGATGCCTTCTGCTAGATCACAAAGCACAGCAAATGGTAGCAAACCAAAACCTAGGATCAATAACCAAAAGTCTAGGAATTGGCCTGCATCTAAGAGTAGTTGCGTCACGACAAAGACTGTGCCCATAGCAGAACACTCTAGGAATTCTAGAAGTTTTTCTGACTCCAAACATTTTGTTTGCTCAACATGTCAGAAATGTGTCTTTAATGCCAATCATGATTCTTGTGTAACAAAATTCCTGAATGAAGTCAACTCACGTGCTAAGGTTCCATCCCATAAGACAACAACGAGATACAAACCCGTAGAGCAAACAAGTGTTGCAAAGAAACCAGAAAGACAGATCCCAAAAAGACATAGGTCTTCAATCAAAAAGACTTCCGTTGTGCATGAGAAAACAATGACTCCTAGATCTTGTCTTAGGTGGAAACCGACGGGTAAAATTTTCAAGACAGTTGGTCTTAAGTGGATTCCTACTGGAAAGATATTAACCTCTAGCACAACCAAGGTTGACAGTGAACCCACAAATGGTTCAAATGACGATATCACGAACCAGTATGAATGCAAACAAACTCTTGATGTCAGTGCAGGTACACTTAACATACATGCAGGTACATCTTTAAATCCTACAAAGGAAGGACTCCGAGTTTGGTTGCTGAAAAGACTGATATCTGAGAAACCAGGGCTTCAAGGAATTTTCATCTGATGCATAAGCAATGACGTCTGTTCACAACAGTTCAGGCCTCGCTCCTCCACGACAAATGACTTCTGATCATAATAGTTCAGAACTCGGAATTCACGACCATAGCAATGATCTGTCAAGTTCAAAGCTGGTTCCAAAAGTTGTTCCTCCAGCAGACAAGACAGCTACATCACGACAAGAGTTGGAATTACTATTTCACCATCACATAACAATGCTGAGGTCAACATGTAAATATTTTTTATAAAAAAAAAATACAAAAATATAAAATTTCAAAAAGAAAATACAAAATCAAAAAATCAGAAAATGTTTCAAAAAATATTCTTCTCGACATGTCTCTTGGAATTGATAACATTTACGTACCTAGAAATGTTGATTAATATCGACACGGGCGTGTAAATGAAGTTCGAACAGGAGTTTCAAATGCTTTCAAAACATGTCATTTCTAATTTTTCTTTATGACTTGTAATTGCTCTCAGATTGCACTAAAAACCTCGAACAACAAGGAGAGTTTTACGCATAGAGCACTATCCTTAGCGTTAGAAGAGAAGTCTTCTAACATTTGGTTTTTCAAAAAGTTAAACACAATTTTTCAAGAATTTCTCAATGACAATTCAAAATCTTTCAAAATTGTGTGTTCAATACTCCAACCCTCATAATGTTTGTTAACAAATAATTATTCTACATTTGGTGTCATTTAAATGAGTCAATTTGAGGGGGAGTTTTTTTCCTGAAAAATAATGTATTTAATGATATTGGATACAACATAACATGACAATTCTTATGTATTCAACACATTATAAAAGGTCTTAATAACATCTACAGAATAATAATGACTATTAAATAGATAGAAATTGTTATAAAGAAAAATAAAACATTAAGGGTTGGTTTTTGAGCCACCATTTTACAAGATTCTTCAATGACAAAATTCATAATCTTTCAAAATTATGTGCTCAACAATGCTAACCCTCACTTTTATATTCATTTTACAACTTGGTATCATTGTTTTTGGTGTCAAACATATGTAAAATCAAGGGGGAGCAAGTTAATGTTCCATATAATTCATGCTAAGTAAAAAGTTTTCCCCATGGTATTTCAAGACAAATTTTAATCACAAAGTATTTCAAAAAACTAAGTGATTCAGTATTTAAAATAAGGGGAGAAATGTATTTAAAATGTGATCTTGAAAAAAAAAAGTGACTTATCGACTCAAGTGCTTGATACTCCTTTGAAAAAGGTTTTATGATTATGATCTCATACCCTAACAACATCTTATTTCATGACGGAAATGAATCTTGAAAAAGTCATAAGGTGGTAAGGTATGTTTATGTCCTATGATTCCAACCAGAACCGAGGGATTACCAAAGGACACTCCATAGTTAGAAATAGCAGTCCTTAGGTATGATTGGAGATGAATGTGTATAAGGGAAGAATGCCGACTAAGATTGAGCTAACACTGGAACAATCACAACAAGGTGTTAGTAATGACGTCTTGGTAAGCATTAAAGGGGTTGAAGAATGAAAAAGAAATGTATGGATAAAGGGTGTAAAGAAAGTAGCCCTCCACATAACTTAGGCAGAAACCGGGTCAATACATATGCTGTCAGAATCACAATGTTGATTGCTGATATTGAAGACGACATCATGGACCCAGTGATGCAATGCACAACCCTTCCCAGCCATTCGGGTTTCTCTCAACAGAAACTTGTCTCATTTGTCACGGAGATACACACGACTTCTATTGACTTTCTCACTCTGAGTTAGTTGATATTGAATAGGTGGCAGTCTGCTCCAGCCTTCGATTACTAAAACCAAAACGCACTAATCGAGTCTAGAGCAAGAGAATCTATAAATAAATCTCATTAAGGGACACATTCATTACTATCACTTGTTATGAACACCAATTAATTTCACAAGCTTTAACAAGAGTCCTACGCAAATCCTTGTGATTTTGCCAGAACATCCGAGTGATACTTTAAAGTATTCACAATACTTATGTACTCACAATGAAGATGGAAATCCTACTTGAGCCAGCATCAAACAAGCTCTTGGTAGGTGACTTGTGAGATTCTATGTGAATCAAATTTGTGTCAACTGGAAAGAAATGATAGTGTGATTCAATGTGAATCAAACTTGTTCCAGTAAATGAATTGACGGCTTAATCAGAAAGATAGTAACTATGTGATTCACTCTTACTGTGTTGTCTGCTTTGAGACGTTTCGGTAATGAAAACTAGCAAGCATGGTAAATCTAATACATCTGTGTTAGAGGATCCTACGCTTTGAGCTGGAAACCCTGTCAAGGAGATTCTTTGAATCTACCTGATCACAGGTACAATATTTATACTGTACAACGGTCTTACAGAACCGGAGGTTAATCTAACCAAATCCGGACGAATGACAAAGCCATATTCGTCCACACGCTTTATTGATAATTGTTTTATTTCAAGATATATAAAGATGGAGATGGTGATGCCTCATTCCAGCTGAAGGCGGATTCATTACCACATACTCATACACAAACTACAAAGACATGCTATAAGCATCAAGATTTAAGAATCCATGAAAGCTCAAGAATTAAAGACAAAGACTTCCGCACAAACTCTAATATACAAGATCTTCCTTCAAAGATATCAAGTCTATCAAGGGAGATTATTAGCAAGGTTTCTAGATGATGCAAAGTATGAGCATGTTGGTCAATACACAAGATCGCAAGTTGGCAAAGACGATCAAGACAGAAAGATAAAGATTTAAAGATCTCGGACACAAAGACAAAGTCAAAAGACAATGACAAAGGCTAAAGATCAAAGATCACAAAGCATGAAAGAACAAGCCTACAACGTAGACAGAGACAAAGCATGTAGTATTTATTTTTTGAGAGTAAAGGGGCTCATTATTTAATCTAATATTATACGTATATCGAGATAATGACTAAATCAATCCCGAGCCCGACCCAAGAAACCAAACCACATATCCCATTAAGGCTATCCATAGCCGGCCTTGGTTATGGTATAAATACCCCTCTCCATGATGGAGAGGGTGTTGGTTGGTTCTTTCACTTCTTGTAAGGAATCCTCCAAACACTCCTTTCTCCTAATCTAATATTTCTTATTTCTTCTTTCTTTATTTTCTATCATTCGATCTAAGGTTTATGTTGTGAAATTGATATAGCTTGGTTCCTATATATACCCCGTTTTGGAGGATTGAGAGACTTGATCATGAATGAGTCACACAAGTCAAAGTACTCTATTAATCCTGGATCTGATAAGATGTATCATGATCTCAAGAAGTTATATTGGTGGCCCAACATGAAAGCAGAAATTGCCACCTACGTCAGTAAGTGTCTGACACGTGCCAAAGTTAAGGCAGAATACAAAAACCATCTGGATTGTTGGTTCAACCTGAGATCCCCTAATGGAAGTGGGAAAACATTACAATGGATTTCATGACTAAGCTACCAAAAACATCAAGTGGTCAAGATACGATTTGGGTAATCGTTGACCATCTTACTAAGTCTGCATACTTCCTGCCAATGAAGGAAACAGATTCAATGGAGAAGTTAACGAGACAATACTTGAAGGAAGTAGTCTCGAGGCATGGAGTGCCAGTTTCGATCATCTATGATAGAGATAGCAGATTTACTTCTCATTTCTGGCAATTGCTTCAGAAAGCCTTGGGTACTCAGCTAGACATAAGTACGGCTTACCATCTACAAACCGATGGTCAAAGTGAAAGGACCATTCATACGTTAGAAGATATGCTACGTGCATGTGTGATTGATTTTGGAAAAGGTTGGGATAGACATCTACCTTTAGTGGAATTCTCGTACAACAACAGTTACCACACGAGCATTAAGGCTGCTCCATTCGAGGCATTGTATGATTGTAAGTGTCGATCACCTATCTGCTGGGATGAGTTCGGGGATAGTCAACTCACTGGCCCAGAGATTGTTCATGAGACAACCGAGAAGATTATTTAGATCAAAAGCCAAATTCAAGTTGCTCGTAAATGCCAAAAGCGTTATGTTGACATGAGGCGTAAACCCCTTGAGTTTCAAGTTGGAGATAAAGTCATACTAAAAGTTTCCCCATGGAAAGGGGTGATGCGTTTCGGCAAACAAGGAAAGCTGAACCCACGATATATTAGACCTTTCAAGGTTCTTGCTAAGATTAGAACCGTTGCCTACCGACTTGAACTCCCAAAACAACTAAGCCAAATCCTTAGTACCTTTCACGTGTCGAACTTGAAGAAGTGTTTATCCGAAAAAACACTCGCCATTCCGTTAGACGAGATTCAAATCGACGACAAGCTTCACTTGATCGAAGAACCAAAATTATGGACCGTGAGGTCAAACGTCTAAAGCAGAGTCGTATACCTATCATCAAGGTCCAGTGGAACTCGAGAAGAGGACCCGAGTTCACCTAGGAACGTGAAGATCAGTTTCAAAAGAAATACCCACATTTGTTTTCAAACTCTGTAACTATACCTAATGTCACGGCTTAACCTTTGAGGACAAAAGCTCTTTTAACAGGGAAAGCATGTGACCCCCGTGAATTTCTTGGTCAGCATCTTTGACTTTTTCGTGCAATTAGTTTGGACTTTTATTAATTTCGTGTCCATAATTTGACTTAAAACCAAAAGGTTGCCCGTGTGTAATGAGAAACGTGTTACGGATGCGTTTCAGCTTGTTTTTCACGTATTTTTTTGCGTATAAACAGCCGTGTATACTTTCAAATGGATAATTAAATTTTCATATTTTCTTTCTAGTTATCGCGCGTTTTCAGTTTTTACGGGTACCGTAATCGGTGTTAGAAAAATATCATGTGCATGAATAAATATCTAAGGACCCATTGGATTAACTCCTTAATGAAAATAAATTCAAAATAGATCAAATAGGTCCCCCGTATTCCTTGTGCGTTGTGTTGTAACCGCCCTTAAGCACCAACACAAACCACCTAAAATTTATGTTGGTCACTTTTTTGTACCAATAATGCTTTGGGATGCTTGGATAATTATAAACCCATGATTCTAATTTCAGTGAATTTAGTAATTTACCAATTCATTATTCACTCAGTCCTCACAACAAATTTTATTTCTCACTATAAAACACCTAATGTAAAAAATTTCATCTCCTTTACCTATCCATCCCCTTGCATTCGCAACCGAACCATTAGCAAACAACATACTTCTGGTCTTTGTTGAATTTTTTCAGATTTGAAAGCGAGGCTATACTAACCCAACGGTTTCCTTGGTTAACGAATTTTTGTTGGTTCATTCCTATTGTGTTTGGGTTCATTCTTTGGTGATTTCAGGTTATCATTTGTTGATTTTGTGGTTAAAGTTCAAGACTTTATTCGCCATTCTTTTGCATCAAGTAAATGTCATCATAATCTTCATTTGTGTAAATTTGTACTCTTAATCTTTCTTTCACCACTCTTTTTCTTAAAATATTGATGTCATCCATGTTTGAGGCCATTTTTATAACAAAAACACTAAGATGATCAAGGTTGTACAACTTATTTTTCAAAGTTTGAAACTTTATTTTAATATTACGTTTTTATGTGTACTTTTGAGGTTCTAGCGAAAGATTAGCCGATAGAAGTAGCGTCAAGTAGATGAGATGATGGGCTTAGGCTAGAATTAAAGAGTGGTTTTGTTGTGGATTAAGTTGATGAAAGGGATTAGGATAAATTTTGGATTTTGAGAAGTTGTGATGAAGTTTTGTGGTGATTTCGACAAAATAAGTTTGCTTCCCGAATTTATTAAGTGTGTTTAGGTGACAAAAAAATGTTTTAACAAGATTAAACCTTAATATTATGATAGTAGATGGTCCCATACGAAACGTTGTGTATAAAGAACTAAAATCGGAACGTATTACGAAGGAGTTTGTCTTTTTTGGTTGACGATCGTATATATTTTTCCCTAGCTATGTTTTAGATTCGGACCCCAATTTTAAAACGAACGTTTCGCCCACTTTTCGGGGTCCGAACCGGGTTCATGTGTATAAAACGTTAGTTGTTCGAAATGAAATTATACAAATAAAATTGAGAATTTTCGTTTAATGCTTGAATGTTCATAAAGAAGGCTTTGACCATGATTTAGTTAAGTCGTTTTTAAGTATATAAGTAAATAATGAGCCGATTGGATTTTAAAAAGGGCTTTTCGAGTGTTTTTGGGTCCGTTTGAGCTTTGAAAACCTTAGCGAATGCTATTTTATCACTAATATATTATTGGGATCTTTATAAACTTCTAAAAACTATAATTTCAAAGACATTAAGGGTTACTAAAAATAGTAAGTCACTATTAAGCGAATTATACTTTAGCGAGATAAAAAGTAGGGGTTTTAGGAGTTTAAGTTTTACTTGGTTGCGTTTTAGAATTAGATGGACTATATCGAATTGTAGGAGACCGTATTAACGTTTGGTTTCGATGTTTCCAAAATATAGTTTCAGTTATTATAAATGTCATAATTTAATAAAGGACATATTATTTTCGTCAAAACACGTTTTTACTAATTAAACAAGAACACAAACATATATGGATGATGTCAAATGTATACGTTGTTCGTTATGTATTTTCCTCACTCCTAAGACACGTCTTTTACTTAGGTTGCGGTTAGAGTCGTTGATTACTCCTTTCGTTGATTTCATTTGATTGATTTCCTTCGCTCACCAACTGCATAAGGTGAGTTCATAGCCCCATATTTTTACTATTTTACGTATGTTTTACAACACTTTAGGATGAGAAATGTTTGCTCTGTTTTAAAACCTTGGACACAAGTAACCTTATTGAAACTTATTCTTGTTTATGTGTTTTCCTAAGTACGATAGTTCCCAAATGCCAATATTCTGAACAATTAATTAATGTGAGTTAGCGCGTGGGCTATAATAGATCGGTTAGGGTCTCGGTCATTAATTAAATATACTTTGTAATAGGCTAGACGGGTAAATGGGCTCTTATATGTAATCTAACCGGTCACGTGTACCGGGCGAAAGCCCAAGTAAACCTGAGCATGGCCCGTAGAAATACTAAAGGCAAGTAAGCCTTTTAGTCTAGGTATAAATACCACTCTCCATTGATGGAGAATGGGTTGGTCATTTTGTAACTTACATATTTGCAAGTAAACAATCTCATTCTCTCACTTTCTCTCTCTTGTTTCTCTCTTTACATTCTTCCTAGTTTCTTCCTACTTTTATTGTTCATCATAATGAAGTGAAGTGATTCTTGGGTTACCGATATACGCTGTGATGGTCTGTGATGAAAAGGTTGTTCGTATTCCCTACAGTAATGGGATATTAATGATTCGAGGTGACAGAATCAACGAAGGGAGTAACTCGAGATTGAGCATCATCTCGTGCACCAAGACTCAAAAGTAGATTAAGAAAGGGTGCCATGTGTTTCTGGCACAAGTTTTGGTAAAGAAGATGGAAGATAAGTCGGAGGAGAAGCGACTTGAAGACGTGATGATCGTCTGGGATTTTCCAGATGTCTTTTCAGAAGACTTGCCAGGACTTTCACCAGCTCGACAAGTCGATTTTCAAATCGACTTAGTCCCCGGTGATGCACCTGTAGCATGAGCTCCTTATCGATTAGCACTGTCTGAGATGCAAGAGTTGTCCGCTCAGTTGTAAGAACTGGTTGAGAAGGGTTTTATAAGACCAAGTTCCTCACCCGGGGGATCTCCGGTCTTGTTTGTCAAGAAGAAGGATGGATTGTTCCGCATGTGCATTGATTATCGTGAACTGAACAAGCTTACAATGAAGAACCGTTATCCGCTCCCGAGGATCGACGATCTGTTTGATCAGTTGCAAGGATCGAGTGTTTACTCGAAGATTGATCTGTTTGATTTAGGAAAGAGGACATTTCAAAGATGGTGTTTAGGACTCGTTATGGTCATTACGAGTTCCAAGTAATACCTTTTGGTTTGACTAACACACCGGCGGTATTCTTTGATCTAATGAATTGGGTGTGCAAACCATATCTAGATAAATTTGTGATCGTGTTCATCGATGATATATTGATCTACTCCCAGAGCAAGGAAGAACACGAAGAATACCTTAAGCTAATTCTAGAATTACTTAAGAAGGAGCAGTTGTACGCTAAGTTATCGAAGTGTGATTTTGGGATCCCTGAGGTACAATTTCTTGGTCACGTGATTGATAGTGAAGGCGTTCATGTTGATCCTACTAAGATTGAGTCGATTAAGGATTGGGCATCGCCTAAGACTCCAACAGAAATTTGCCAATTCTTAGGTCTTTCCGGTTATTACTGAAGGTTTATCAAGGGTTTCTCCAAGATCGCTAGACCTATGACCAAGTTGACTCAGAAGAGTGTAAAGTTTGAATGAGGAGAAAAGGAGGAAGCGGCATTTCAATTATAAAAGCAAAAGTTGTGTAGTGCGTCAATCTTAGCATTACCCAAAGGAAGTGAGAACTTCGTGGTGTATTGCGATGCTTTGCACAAGGGGTTGGGCGCTATTCTGATGCAGAAGGAGAAAGTTATGGCTTACGCATCCTGCCAGCTCAAGGTTCATGAAAAGAATTACACGACACACGACTTAGAATTTAGAGATGTCGTTATGTTCACTAATTACAAGAGCTTACAACACATTCTTGATCAGAATGAGTTAAACATGAGACAACGAAAATGGTTGGAGCTACTAAGTGATTATGACTGTGAGATTCGTTATCACCCTGGGAAGGCGAACTTGGTGGCCGATGCTTTAAGCCAAAAGGAAAAGGTTAAGCTGCTACGAGTTTGAGCTTTAATGATGATAATCGACTTAAACCTACCAGATTTTGAACGCCTAGACTGAAGCAAGGAAAGAAGAGAATTACCTAACAGAAGACCTATTCGGTATGATCAAGAAGCTCAAACCTCGTGCTGATGGAATGTTATGCTTAAAGAATAGAAGTTGGATACCATGTTTCGGTGACTTAAGAGCTTTGATTATGCATGAGTCACATAAGTCAACGTATTATATACATCCTGGATCAGACAAGATGAACCATGACCTTAAAAGGTTATATTGGTAGCCAAATATGAAAGCAGAAATTGCCACCTATGTCAGCAAGTGCTTGACTTGTGCTAAGGTTAAGGCTGAACACCAGAAGCCTTTCGGTTTGCTGGTACAACCTAAGATTCCCCAATGGAAGTGGGAAAAGATCACCATAGATTTCATAACTAAACTACCAAAGACGTCGACTGGTCAAGATACGATTTGGATTATTGTTGACCGACTCACTAAATCTGCTTATTTTTTGCCAATGAAAGAAACAGAGTCGATAGAGAAGTTAACGAGACAGTACTTGAAAGAAGTTGTCTCGAAGCATAGAGTGCCAGTTTTGATCATCTCTGATCACGATAGTAGATTTACCTCTCATTTCTGGCAGTCACTTCAGGAAGCGTTGGGAATGCAATTGGATATGAGCACCGCTTATCACCCGCAAACGGATGGTCAGAGTGAAAGGACCATCCAGACATTGGAAGACATGTTGCGTGTTTGTGTGATTGACTTTGGCAAGGGCTGGGATAGACATATACCCTTGGTGGAATTTTCATACAACAACTGTTATCACACTAGCATCAAGGCAGCACCGTTCGAGGTATTGTATGGTCGTAAGTGTCGATCGCCCGTTTGCTGGGCGGAGGTTGGAGATAGAAAACTTACAGGTCCAAAAATTATTCATGAGACGGCCAAAAAGATCATTCAAATCAAAAGTTGTATTCAAGCTGTACGTGATAGACAAAAGATTTATGTCGACAAAAGACGTAAGCCTTAGGAGTTCCAGGTCGGGGATAAGGTAATGCTGAAGGTTTCACCATGGAAGGGGTGATACGTTTTGGCAAACGGGGAAAGCTAAACCCCCGTTATATTGGACCTTTCAAAATCCTTGCTAAGGTTAGAATGGTTTCTTACCGTCTTAAACTCCCAGAATAGCTGAGCAGAGTGCATAGTACATTTCAGCTTTCAAATCTAAAAAAATGCTTATCCGACAAAACATTCGTTATCCAGCTGGATGAAATCCAGATCGATGACAAGCTTCATTTCATCAAAGAACCCATTGAAATCATGGACTGTGAAGTCAAACGTCTAAAGCAAAGTCGTATTCCTATTGTCAATGTACGTTGGAACTCGAGAAGAGGTCCCGAGTTTACCTGGGAGCGTAAAGATCAGTTTCAAAGGAAATACCCGCACTTATTTGCTAAATCTTTAACTCACCTGATATCACGTCTTAAGCTTTGCAGACAAAGCTTTTCTAACAAGGAAAGGATGTAGCACCCGTAAAAATGTCCGATTTATTTTTGTTGACTTTTCCGTATACTAATTTGACTTTTATAATTACGTGTTGATTTTGTACTTTACCAGGAAGTTTCCCGCGTTTGATTTAGAATCGTTATCGGACGCGTTTCGCCATGCTATTTAGTGTAGTCTTTTGGTACATGCATCGTTTTTATTTTCGGTTAGATATTTAAATTTCCATTTTTCAGTCGAGTTAGCATGCTTTTTCAGTTTTGTGTATACTGTACATCGCCCTAGTGAGATATTGTGTGCAAGGAAAATATCTAGAATTCAAATAATACCACCTTGCATGTCCCTAAAATAAATGAGATGATTCAAAATTGTCCCTCTCCTCATCCCCTCTTGCCACCTGTCACACGCCACAGCAACACACACTAAACACACTTTCCTAAAATTGTGCTTACAATGTTCTAGATATGGTGATGGAAGGATTTGGGGGGTATCTTGTGGGCTTGTATTTCCTACCTCATTTTTCATCATACCTAGACTACCTATATGCTCATCACATGTATCAGTAGAACCTAACCATGCTATGAACCTAGGCATCTTAACCATAACCATCTCACATTCTAAATCATCCTCGTATGTTTTCTTAAGCTGTGACTTAGGCAATTCTATCATGTCATCCAACTTATGGGTCATTCCTAATGAACTTGATGTGCTGTCGTGTAGGGTTAATTTATTGATTACCAAGTTTTAAATTTATATTTAGCCGACTTATCCTAAAACAACACTTTAACGGGCAATGTACCCGATCGGGTGGAGTTTCGTGGTAAGTAGGGTGTCGAACACTAAGAGCGAGGTCGTTAACCTTATATTCTATCAGTATTTTAATTACTCTAATTAAGTTAATTCTAATTACTTGTTAAACCTATGCTATATACGTTTCTAATGATATGGGGGGTTTTTAGCCTGAGAGACTCACACAGGTTTTATGGTGACAATAATCAATTCTAAACACAATAAACATGCAAGAAAACAATCAGAAGATAAAAGAGCGGTACAAGCCAAATAATAGAAAACTGTATTAGCCATATTAAATCCGATTAAATGATGGTTTGTTTATTTAGTGCAATGATTTCTTATCTCGAAGCGACATATCATTCTTAAGACTTAGGCGGGACATCATCCTAAGATCTAGACACGTTGAATCCTGTCACAATTAACGTATCCACATAAAGCATCCTTTAGTTTAATTATAATCTATCTAGGGATTATAGCAATGGTGATCTTGATAAACCCTAGCCCATCGGAACTTTACCCACTTATTGTTTGACGGTATTTTATATACTGGTAGTCCACTATTCAAATCTTTATCAATTAATCAAGAACATACTTTTTGAAACATTACGAGTCACCTGCCGGTCCAACTAAGCTCTTAATTTAAAGACAAAGACAGAACGTTATTTGTGACCCTATTGGTCCAGTAATATAAAACATGATATGTAGAGCTATCCCAGTATCTAGCTCGCTTGTTAGGCGTAACTAGACTGTGATAAACATAATTAAACTTTCAACAATAAATTAAGAAAATTAGTTTTAAAACAAACCAAACATTAAATCTTCATTAAGATGGCTAATACCCAAGGGTATTAGCCCATAACCATTGTAATTATACAAGCGTGATCAATTAACCAAGGTAAACTAAACGTTTTACCGAACGATACCAAAAATTAAATGATTACAAGAGTATAGGAATTACACGGTGTCTTCTATGGAATCGTGATCGATGCTTGACCTTTGTTGCTCTTCTTCTCTTCAGAAAATCGTCTTTTATGTGTATGGTATGAAGAATATGATTTTGCACACTGAAAACTCGTTTTTGAGTCTTCTATTTATAGTCTCTGAAAAAGGCTGGATACGTCGTATTGGGCTAGGCCAATATGGCGTATTGGGGTGTATCCCTTGGAGTGCGCGCAAAGTTTATGATCAGTATAATATACATTCCCAAAATAATAATATCTTTGTATCTCTGAATAGTTATCTTCATGGATACGGCGTATGGCAGAAGGTGGATACGTCGTATTGGGAATTGTGAATACGCGTTTTCTTGTGAAGACTTGGCGCTGATACGCCGTATCTCTTTTCCTGGATACGGTGTATTATTCAGAAATAAGTAATCTTCAAATGTCTTTGTTTTAGCTCCAAAATATGTGCCTTTTAGCATGTCTTCACAAATCACTCCTCAATTACTACAAATAACACTTTTAAACAATTAAGTACACATTCTTGCAATAATTATACAAAAGTGGTTAGTTTATTTGGGATAAATGATGGTATAAATGTGACGTTATTTGATGTCATCAAATATACAGGCCAACAGATGTATTTCTTGTCGAAAGTAGTTTGGGTGGTCTTGGTCAGACACCTACCAGGGAAAATTTTATAGGGCAATATACATGCTTCCTATCACCATTAGCTTCAGGGTCATGAGCTTAACGCAATGTAAATACCTTTTCTATGTGAAGTTGTATCTGTTATAACTGTCGCATACATTTCAATCTTTTGGTCCACTATACTTTCACTTGAATTTAAACCTATGAATTCACTCAATAATTTTGTTGACGTTTTAAGCATGTTTTTCTCAGGTGCTTGCTGGATTTATCATGACGTATCTCTTGAAGTCTTTGTGATATGTCTCATTGGTATGTGCTATTTTACACATACCTTTTACCTTATAAAATGGACTCAAATAACCAAAAACATAATAAAAATGGCAGATATATGCTTGTTTTTGTGTTTGTGTATGTGCAGGAACGGATATTAAAGAAATGGACAAAATCAAAGCAAAAACGGACTAAGCCGAACACAAGAAAGAAAGAACGTGAAAAGCCGAGGCAAACATGTGCATTTATCAAGAAAAACCCTAGACGAGCCCGTAAACTTCAAAAAAAAAATCCCAAAACCCGACAAAGGAATTAACGGTCGTTAAACCTTACCTTTACAAACATAACAAATGTTAAGTTTAACTTAACAAATGTTAAGTTAAACATTTATAAACCAAAAACCATTTAACCAGCCCATTTCCTTTATAACCAAGCCCAATACACGACCCAAGAGCAAAATAAGAAATGAAAAAGGGCTAGTGAAAACACTGTTCACCGTCCCCTTCCTTCACTTTTACCCTGCACATACGTGCACCCAATTTACCCCCACATAAGTAGTACTTACCTCTTTTAGAAGCCAATACGTCATCCCTGACGTCAAAGGGAATGCCACCTTGGCCATCCTAACATCAATGATTGGCTGAGACAGGTGGCACGCAATCCAACAGATGGAATTGATGCTTGGGAGCAAAGCAAACATTGAAGGGACAGGATTAGAGATCTTAGACGCTCCTCAAGGTCCTAGAAGGTTCATCTTAGGGCTATAAAAGGGGATCTCCTCACACAGTTAGGATCGATCTAGGAGTAGGGTAATTTAGAGTAGTGTAGTTTAGCTTATTTTCAGCTTATTCATCTTTTCTTAATGTAATCTTTCTTTAAAAGCATTGTAATCCTTTTCGTATTAATGAAATTGATTTTTTTTTTAAATTGTGTTTTTACTTTTATGAATTTTGCTAAATAATATCTTAAGCTCTTAATAAGCTCTCACTGTTACTCTTAAGTTAGCTTGTCACTTAGTTAAGCTCTCAAAGCTTAACTAAGCTTATTGATACTTATTTTCTCCCCTAAATGTACCTCAACTTATAAATGGAAGATAAGCCAGTTTAGTAAGGGCTTATTGCACCCTACCAGCTTGTTCTTAACAAGCTGGAGCTTGTTGATTTAAGATCATTTAAGCAAACACCTCTGTTTAGCTGAGGTTTGACGTACGCTTTTCTTTATAATTTCTAGTTTTACCTTATTTGCTTTTTAGCTTATTTCTGCATATTAGCTTAAAAGTTGCTTATTAATTGCTTATTTATGTTTAATCCTACTAGTTGTGCTCTTTATAGTTGATAGATGTTTATTATGTTTGATTATTAGTTTTAATTCTTAGTTTCTTATAATCTGTCATAAAAAAGTGAAAGAAATCAAAAATATTAGTATAGCTCAGTTAGCTTATTATTCTGGTTTTTGTATGCTTAAATCTACTTCATTAGGTTTGTTTAATGCTATATGGTATTTGATAATTGAGTTTTGTTCATTAGTTTTCATTTTGATAAGCTAAATATGGAATTTATGAGCTTAAGGGGGTGTTTGGGTCAAGCAGCACTAACTTGAGTTAGTGCTGCTATGCTAAGATACCATTTGGTCATAAACGTTGATCTAATTAATCATAAGGGTTAATAAAGTGGTTTTGTGAGCGTAGTTAGGTCATAATCTAAGTTACAATAGTTTGCAAGTAGTAACTTTGAATTCTGCTAGTATAGCCTCAATAGTATATTTAAGATCTAGTCAGATTTATAAGCTTATAAATATATGCTCTCTTTGCTTTTAGTTTAGTATTTTTAAAGTGTAGAAACCAGCTCCTTAGGCAGAGCATTTGTTCAGTTCATTATGGTCAATTTAGTTTTTGCAAATTGCAACAGATAGTATTTAGACTATTACACATATTATGCTAATTTCAGCAGTGTAAGTAGGTAGGGATTAGGTTGATTTTTAGCACATAAGTAGTTGTTATAGGGTAGTTCAATATTATTACAGCATATTTCGTCATTAAAAAGTTAATTTAAGTATCTGTTTTTAGGCCTTAAAATTAAGCATTTTCCATTTTTTAAACTAAAAATAAAACTCAGTTCCTATTGAGTGTTTAAGCCTTTTTTTACTAGCTTTTACTTTAAGCAATGGTTTTCAAAAATACTTTTTCAAAAGCTGTTTTAAGTAGATTTAGACAAATGTAAAAGTAGGTATAAGTTCTTATAGTCATAAGGATCCATAGCAATTCTATAAATTAAGCTCAAAAGTGCCCTAAGGCATGTTAGGTAAAGCATTTTTCTTAAAGTGCTTATTATTTAAACCCACAGCTTATGGCTATGTTTTACGTTATGCGTATTATAGTCCTAGAGTATTTTATAAGTTAGTCTTAGCTTATTTTATTATTGTCCTTAGCTTACTTAGTCATTTAGTGGAAGCAACATTAAAAATTAAAGCTAGCAGTACTAACTCTAAGTTAGTACTGCTGAGCTTATTTCAGCTTATTCTTGCTAATGTTTGTATATTTCTTTCAAAACTACATTAATGGTTAAGAAGTCATTAGAATAGTAGCTTATTTGAATATGATTCTATATTATCTTTGAGCTTATTAAGTTTTCAAAAAAAGTAAAAAATGGTTAAGTGTTTCCTTTATAGCTTTTAAGCTGTTTACTAGCTTATTAGTGATTTAGAAAAAAGTTGATTTCACAAAAGTAGCTTATTTTTACCTGCTTAACAACTTTGTTTTTTTAGGTTTTTGCAAAAATAAAAAAAGGGAAGATGGGAAATCCAGGGTGAGCAAGGCTCGAACCCTTGACCTCAACCCTCCTCAACCTTTTATAACACACCACACACAACACACTCAACCATATTCCCTGGGGACTTTTTTGATTTATAGTTGCAACATTTATTATTTAATTGTGCTGGCTCATTTTAGTTTATCAGCTTTTATAAGCTTATTTGCAGCTTATTTCTTCTAGCTTTTTCACAGTTTTTATTTTTCTTAGGATTATAATAGTCATAAGTATTTTTCAGTATTTTTTTTAGAATTTTTATAACAAGTTTAGTATTTTTAATATTTAATTTAGAGTAAAACTGTTTTTAATTCATAAAAAATTATAAAAAGGTCAAAAAAATCTGATTCTTTTTTAGAAAATTTTCTTTTATCATTTTCTAGGATTAGGTTGAAATTTACTTCCGTAGAATTAATATTTTGAAAATTCATTTTTTAAAGAATGGGATTCAATCCCCGTTCTCGTTTTCTTCGTTTTTAGCTTAAATTACCATCGGTTTAGAATTTCCTTAGCTTTTTATTAGTAGTTAGTAAATTAGGATTGGAAATAGTAGAAAATTAGTTTTAGGATTAATTATTCGATAATTTAGGTTTTAAATGTCGCGTTTTTAACTCCCGTTTACATTTAATGCTTACGTGTTTAATTTTCATTTCTTGTTTACTTATTTTCGTGCATTTATCTACTTGTCATTTACATTTAGTAGGATTTAGAAAACCCAAATAAAAAATCTTTAAAACCATTCAAAACGCGTGATCACGAACTTAGCCGATTCTTAATTCATGCTTCGTCGTGGGAAAACGACCCGGGGGATTTTTGATTTTCCTTTGGATAAAAGGAATTTCTATGAGTCTTTCAGAATACGTATACTATAATTGAATTATAATTATTGATTATTATTATATATTATATTTATATATAGTAAGAAATCTTTAATCAGTCATCAACCAAATTTCAAGACTGTTATATTATTGCTCGTTGTCTTTTATCCAAAACTTCAATGATGCTTCCGCTACATTTAATTAATGATTCCGCTATGTTGTTAACATTGAAATGGTTTGTAAATAGGATTTAGGTTACCTTGGGATGATTACCTTTCGTGGTGATGATAATGCCCCATGGTTTGCCGATTTTGCAAACTACCATGCGGGGAATTTTGTGATCAAAGGTATGTCGTCCCAACAAAAAAGAAAGTTTTTCAAAGACGTCAAACACTACTTTTGGGACGACCCCTTCTTGTTTAAGATATGTGCGGATTAAGTGATCCGGCGGTGTGTGCACGGCAAGGAAGCTCTCGATATCCTCGAAGCTTGCCATAATGGACCCACGGGAGGACATCATGGTGCAAATCTCACCGCCCAAAAGGTCTTTGATGCCGGTTTCTTCTGGCCCATGATTTACAAAGATGCCCACGAGTTGGTTAAAAACTGCGACTCGTGCCAGCGTCAAGGAAAGATTTCACAACGTGATGAGATGCCTTAAATTTCCATCCAAGTTTGTGAAATCTTTAACGTTTGGGGTATTGACTTTATGGGTCCGTTCCCATCTTCAAGAGGGAACAACTATATACTCGTGGCCATCGATTACTTGTCAAAATGGGTTGAAGCGAAAGCGCTCCCCACCAACGACGCCCAAGTTGTTTGCAAATTTCTCAAATATCTCTTCGCCAGATTCGGTGCCCCTCGTGCAATCATAAGTGATCGCGGAACCCATTTTTGCAATGACCAATTTACAAAGGTCATGCTTAAATACGGAGTCACTCATCGTCTCTCCACCGCATATCACCCACAAACAAGTGGGCAAGTTGAGGTATCCAATTGTGGCTTAAAAAGAATTCTTGAAAGGACCGTGGGCGAAAATCGTGCCTCTTGGTTGAACAAACTAGATGACGCTCTCTGGGCCTTCCGTACAGATTACAAAACACCTATCGGGTGTACCCCGTACAAGCTTGTATATGGAAAGGCATGTCATCTACCGGTTGAGTTGGAGCACAAAGCATACTGGGCCCTTAAGCATACAAACTTTGATATCAAAACCGCGAGTGATCACAAAAAAGTTCAACTCAATGAATTTAATGAACTTTGTGATCATGCCTATGAAAATTCTTTGATTTACAAGGAGAAAACAAAGAGAATCCATGACTCCAAGATCAAAAACCGCGTTTTCAACGTCGGTGATCGAGTCCTCCTCTTTAACTCTAGATTGAAGATTTTCTCGGGCAAGCTTAAGACCCGCTAGAGTGGACCATTCACTGTAACCCAAGTTTTTCCATATGGTACTATCGAGTTATCCCAAAACTCTGGGCCAAATTTCAAAGTGAATGGTCATTGTTTGAAGCACTACTTTGGAGGGGACATACCACAATTGGTAGTCCCAGATCTCCAGACGTTCCCCATGGACCAATAAATTCGGGAACGGGTCAAGCATAACGACCTTAAACAAGCGCTTCGTGGGAGGCACCCCATGCTTATCAGTAGTAGTATTATGTAGTTACGAATAAGTGTTTTTGTGTGAGGCGGCTTACCTCTTCCATTACCCGTGTTTTGTCCGTGTTTTGTGTTTTGTGTTGTATGTCTAGGATTTCCCGGATTGTGAAGACTCTCGTGCTTGCAGTTTTACCCTTCACCCACAAGAGTTTCACATCCACAGCTTCATTTTGGGAATCCGATATCCTAATCTTATCGACTAACGTTTTATTTTTTGGCACACCTAATAAACGGCCTTAGATTTACGTAGGTACCTCTTTAAAACATCGAGGATGATGTTTAGTTCTAGTATGGGGGGATCTTTGATTTGATTGTTGCCTGCAGCCGTTGTTGTCACGTAATCCCGTTTTTACCACCAAAATTTTTGCAAAAATACCAAAAAAAAATGAAAACAATTTAAAATTTTCAAAAATAAAATAAGTGTTTTGTCACAGTTTTGACTTTCCCAATGGGTAGAATGAGAATAAATTTTGACTCGATTGGGCATGTTGAGCCCTAGCTTTGTCCCTTAACCATTTAATAAACGAAAGTTTATTAGGCTAAGCATTCGCGGATCCTTTTACTATGGATTTTAAATTTGCGAAGAACGAGAAATGATAGTGGTATTTACAAGTAGGATGCTAAACAAGGATTATTTGGAAATCTTAAAAGCTTATAAGTGTAACTTGTCGCTTTTTCTCCTAGAAGCTCTTAACCTGACTACTAAACGTGCTTAATTTTGCTTTAACTTTAAACTGACATTTTCTAAAAAAGCTCTTTCGAAAACGAAAATATTCATCTTAGTTCAGCTTTATACTTGAGTTTCTAAAATAAAATTTTCTCTATTACGGAAACTATGCTGCAAAAAAATAAAATAAAATAAATAAATGAAAATTATAAACTGTGGGCTGATAAAGATTTACTGCATCTTGCCGGCTCACAACTGATGTTGCAGTCTTCAAAACAAGGCCCATAGTGAGATAATAAATGCCAAAGTGCATTCGTAAGTGTCATCAATAAGAAACCGTCGTCAGACTAAGTCACTACATCTTGTCGGAGGCGTGGCCGATGTTGTAGTCATGTAAATGATGACGGTAGTATAGTATATAGCAATAAATGAAAATTAATGGTTAAGATTTCTTTTTCTAAACTCAAGTATAATTTTGAACTAAGAATAACTTGCTTTAAGACTTCAAAAAGTTGTTGGTTGCCGTCGGTGGATTATTTTGATTAAGTATTCTCCGTGGGGTGTCAAAAACCTGGGCACTTAGCTGATGAGGCTGGGACGTTCCGAGAAGAAAGGTCGCTACATGGAATAGTCTCACCAATGAGATCATTAAATTTTTGATGTTTGCGTGCTTTGAGTAGTATTGTTTATTTAGCGGTAAATCTAAGAAATTCGGCCTAAAAGGGTGGAGTATCCCGCTATTACATTGCGAACATTCTCCTGTGGGGTCTCAACCTGATAACCTAAGTCGAACTCGGCTGGGATCTATCGAGAATATGCTGGTTGGTGGGTGATCTAGTCTTTTCCCCAGATTTCTTTAGAAATATCGTTATACACATAAACTGTACTACTTTCTAAATTGTCGATCTAAATTTAACTTAAGCACAATCACACTAATTGAATAATTGTTGGGAGCGAAAAGTTGACAAGTCATAGTTATAAGTAGTGTTAGCATTTTTACTTGTACTTAACGGTGATTTCGTTTTTACGCTTAGCTTGGGACTAGTGAAAAATCGGGGACGATGAATTTATCCGTCAGGACATCCGTAGATTATTCTATGGACGCTTCTCATTCTATGATCCCAGTGTTGATAAAATAAAGGAAGTCAAACAGGTAGTTAAGAAACGAAAAAGGAAAATCCAAAAATATTAGGGATAGTTAGTGTACATATAAAAAATGGTGAAAACGGGACTTGTCGAAGCTATTTGATTCTTTGTTTCCCCTTGACGAACACTTAGCTACTTTTCGAGGTTATTAGTCGAGGGGAATTGAGATTCTTGGTTTTCTTTAAGTGTTTACTTCATAACATTGCGTGAGGACACGGTAATATCTTAGTATGGGGGATTTAATATGTGCTTAATTACACATATTTTACACCTAATAAAACGAGCCTAAATGACCAAAAACAGACAGAAATTGCCAAATATATGTTTGTTTTGCTTTGTGTACTGTGCAGGTATCGGATATCGACAAAAGGACGAAAACAGAGTCAAATCGGACAAAACCGAGCACGGATTTGGAAAGAGCACGAAAAAACGAAGCCAACGATATAAATATCATTTTGGGCCAACCCGTACCCGAGTTATTGGGCCAGATCAGCCCATTATGCTTATTTATAAGCATTTTAAAGCCCAAATTCATAGCCTGGTCAACCAAAGTCAAAGCCCACTATATAAGCCCAAAATCCACTTAACTCAGTTAGCCCACAAGGACCATGGTTGCAAGAAACATATATGACTTGAGGGGGCAAATGTGCCAACCCCTCAAAGTTATACACCACAGGGACGAAATCTGCAATTCACTAGTATACTTTGGAGGGTCAAATGTGCCAACCCCCAAATAAGTTTCCCCTGCACCCCCTAATCAAACCCAGATGAACCCTAATACATTTCCCGCCATAACCAAAACCAAATCCCGTGACCCTCTTCACTCTCCCCAAAACACTCAATCTCACCGAATTACACAGAGGATCATCCCCTCACCCTCACCTCCACTAAACCCCTAAATCCCATTTGGCAATCCCACACTTTTCAATGGCTAATCCAACGGCTGAGATGGTTCAAATGAAGCACAAGATGACTTGGATGGCTAGGATGACTTTCTGGTTTGCTCTCACCAAACAAACACAACTAGCACACAAGATTGAAGACAAGCAGCCTATATAAAGAAAAGAAGACAGAGTGTGGAGGGTAGTTAGTTTTTATCTAGTGTAACTTAGTGTGATAGTAGTTTAATTCGTTTTTACTCATCTTTTTACTTTACTGTATTTTTAAATTCAAAGCTTTGTAATCTACATTTCAAGTTAATGCAAAAATTTCAAGTTAAAAGTTAAATCAATTTCTGCCCTCTTAAGCTTACTGCACTCAATTAATTTCCCTGTTCACAAGTTATTTATTCAGTTTTTTTAAGCTTATGCAAGCTGTTTTAGTTACAGAAGCTCTTACAAAAGCTTTTATGAATAAACTGTTTCATTAAGAAAAGTCATATGTATTCAAGATTCAATGGAGCATGGCAATTAAGGATGGTCATGGTTTAGAGTCTCTTGGGAGACATATAAGTTGTTTAAGGACTGGTTGAAGTCCTTGAACTCATTGCCAAAAGCCAAAGGAACCTGTAAGTTCCTTTATTTACATTTTCTTAAAATTTTACTGTAGCTTAGCTGATTTTGTGCTTATTCCTGTTTTTCTTGCTAATTAATGTTCTTGTAGGCTTAATTATCTTTCCTTGTTGCTTAAATGTCACTCATTTGAGTTTTTGTGCTAATCTGTCAAAGATTTGCCTTTAAGCTGCTTATTGTACTTTTGCTAATTTCAGTGCTTATTCATGTGAATTCATCATTGCTTATTGCTTATTAGTTAACACTTGTTATCTGTTTTCAATTGTCTTTGCCAAAATCCTAGTAAATCAGTTAAAAAAAATTAGTTTCTAGATTCTAAAAGGGGTGTTTGGGTTAAGGCCTAAAATGGGTTAGTTTGGTTTAGAAAATGGGTTAAGGTCTTTGGCCCATCTTTAGTCAGCTCAAAATAAGCTTTTAGTTTAAATTTTAAAAGTTTTTATAAGCTAGAACTCATTTTAGAGTGTTTTCCTAAGAGTAGTCTTAATTTCAGCTTTCAATTTCAGTTGTAGCTTATTATAACTTAGGTTTTATATTATTGCCTTTTTAGTGCATATTCTAGTTTCATTTTGTAGTTATATTGCAGTAGTCAAGTGTGCCTAGTTAATCACTTGTTCAATTTGCATTTTGCCACATAAGTCTGTCGTTTACATCAGGTTTAAAAAACAGAAAATTAGTATTTTCAAGCAAAAAAATAAGCTAGATAGAAATAGAGTTAGGATCTTAAATACCTAGGATAAGTTCTTTGTAGGTCACTAATCATCTATTTCAGCTTAATTTTCATTTTCAAAGCTTTTTGTTAGCTTATTTTGGATCTGCAAATAGCACTTTCTCATTTTTCAAATCTGTCAAAACAAAGGTCAAAAACAGCATTCTTAGCCTTTTTCATTAAGCTGAATTAAGCTCATTTCTTGATCAAAATTCCTAAAATTTGCTTTTTCTTACATCTTAATGGTAATTCTTCATCTGTTTTGAGTTTTTAAGAATTAGTTTTTTTTCATTTTCTAGCTTAAAAATTAGCCTTAAAAAGTGCTCATTAGGTCTTTTAGAGTCTGCCAAGTCAGATTGTGCTTTTTAGCTTATTTCAGTTTTTTAGTCTTAATCTTTTGCTTAATTGTGTTCATATTTGTTCATTAGTTGTGGTTAAGTGTCCTTGTTTGCTTACCTTTCATTTTCATTAGCTAAATTTTTGTTAAAAAGCCAAACAGAATAAGCCACTTGTGCCTTGTTTTTTTAAGCAATCTGTCTGTTTGAGATAAGCTTTTCCAGCTTATTCTTGGACTTTCATAAAAAGTGTTAGTTTAAAAATGTGCTTATCTTTGTTAGTTTAATAAGTTTGTAAAAAGAAAAATAAAAAAAATGGAAAAGGGAAGAGGGGAAGTCAGGGGTGAGCAGGGCTCGAACCTCTCTAACACACACCTCACGTCCATCTGCCCTTGGGTCTTTCACTTGTTTAAGTTTGCACAAACAATATACATAAACACGTTTAGCCCATTAAGCTTATAAGTTGTTTAAGCTTTTTAACAGCTTATTGCAATAAGCTGGTTTCCCCAGCTTAATTTTCTTAGAACCCTTATTCTTTCAGCTATTTTCTGTAATTTTTGTAGAATTTTTTATAAACGTTTGATATTTTTTATAATTCATTTTCTTTAAAAATTTAAAAAATTCATAAAAATTAAAATATTAATCAGAAAAATATAAACTTTTTTTTTTAAACTTCGTTTTTAGTCAAGTAGAATCTATTTTGAGTTTAAAATTTATCCTAGGATTAAAATTGTGTAATTTAGGTTTTTAAACCTCGCGTTTTTTACTTTTACGTCTACGTTTTAGATTAAAATCATTCTAGCTTTCGTTTTTAGGTTTTCTTTAATCATTTTTGCATTTTAATTAGAAAAACCAATTCCAAACTCTTTTCCATTCAAGCAATGATCATCAATCCGTAATTCAATTTTCCATTCAAGCCTCGTTGGGACTTAACGACCCGGGAATCATACTTCCAGAAACATATATATATTTTAATTTGTAAACTCTTGACCAATCCTTAGCTAAAGGTAATTGGTTGAGTGTTTGTCTTTGTTATTATTATATCTTACCTAACCATAGTTAGTTTCTAACCAAGATTTTTACATACTCTTCCCTCTCACACATTATTTGACTTTGAAATTCAAATATCTCTCTTTCCTTCTCAAAGGAAATTCCAAGAATATTTATTTTGCCAACCAACTTAACCAACTTCACTATCAACCTCCAACAACTAGTTTTTGAATTTGGAAGGTAAGATATTATCCGACATGTATTATCCATTAGTTTTCTCTTTCTTTTTTATAAATGGAAAATAACCCCAAAACTTTTTTTATACACTTTACAAATATTTTTATCATGTGACTATTTGAGTTGGTTGACCTGATAAAACCATAAGTGTTAGAATGATAGAAAGGTCAAAACATGAAGTGCATTTTAGGATTTAGCAAGAATGGGTATTTAAAATGCTAAGACTCAGGAATGCGAGTCTATCGCGTTGGTCACGTACTAGCACATGGCCAACGCGCTAATCACGAATTGGTTTTTACCAAATCCTTGTTGTGACTTATAAATACCCCTCATTGGCTCTTGCATTTTTCATCTTTTTCCATTCATTCTTTATCTCTGTATTTTTCTTCTTTATCCCTCTAAGTCTAAACACATATTGTGTTCTTAATTTTCTCATTTATCATCTATTGATAAGAACAAAATTCCGCAAGAAAGACACATAAGTATTTAATCCACACGTGTATGCTGTGTCGAGGTTCAACTTCTCTATACCGTTTCTTTTAGAATCAAGTCTCTAGGATAGGTTAGGGCTTGATTTGAACAATAAACTTTATATTTGATTTGGTTGTAAGTGAAGTTCTATACCCTTATGGTCAAGCCTGGATTAGGTGTTGATCTAGTAAGTTTGTGATACTTCCAAGGGGAAGTATTTATGGTCTTAGTGGTAAGTTAAATTGTGAGACCCTTATGAGTGGTTTTCAAGGGTGGAATACCGTTAAGAGTATCTCTTTTTAGTGAGCACCGATTTTGGTGCATACCGGTAGAGTGAAGTTGTAACGGTTTATAGTCCACCATAAGGGTTATACTAGAGTAATAGTTTTGGTTTCGTGGATTCACAACTAGACGTACGGATGGAATAATCCCCCCAAACTTGAACTAGTATATATCATGGTGTCTCTCTCTCTCTCTCTCTCTCTCTCTCTCTCTCTCTCTCTCTCTCTCTCTCTCTCTTTCATATACACTCTTTATCTATCTATCTATTTATTGGTTGTGTTGTTAAGTAGATTTTGACACCACTTGGTGTCTTTGTGACTTGAAGTATTATAAACTTCTAAGAAGTTGAAAAGACCATATACCCTCCCCCCACAGTTCTATAATTGGTATCAGAGCAAGATACTTAAGCTTTCAAGCATTAAAACCTTCTCGAGAAGTCATTTTAAGTTAAAAACTTCTCTTTCAAAAATTCTAAACCCAAAAGTGGATTTTTAGAAAACTTCTTTTGAGAGGTGTTTCATGCAAATACCACCTTTGCTAGAATGTGATGGGTTTTATTTATGGAAATCTCACTTTGAGACTTATGTTAAGTCCAAAGATATTGACTTATAGGAAGTTATTTAAAATGGTGATTTTGTATTCATTATGACCAATCCAGATACAAGGTTGTTGATGGAGAAACCATTTGAACGATTACAAGATGATGAGAAAAAAGAAACTTGGTGAAAATAATGAAGCCAATATGATCTTTACAATGCCTTACCGTGTAAAGAGTATGAGCGAGTATTTATGTGTAAAACTGCAAAGGAGATATGGCATACAGTAATAATTACTCATCAAGGTAACTCACAAGTCAAGTATTGCGAGATTGACCTTCTCGTCCAACAATATAAGAAGTTTGCAATCTATAGTAAAGAAACTATTTATAGTAGCTTCATAAGGTTTAACGATATTGTTACTAGTTTGAAATCTTTAGATCAAGACTATTCTAACAAGAACCATGTGAGTAAGTTTCTTAGTGCCCTCCCTTTAAAATGGAGGGCCAAGATTATAGGCATTAAAGAAGGCAAGGATTTGGCTACACTTCCTCTTGATGAGCTAATCGGTAACCTTAAAGTTTATGAAATGGTTTTAGAAAATGATGGTGCAGTTTCTAAGACTACCAAAGATAAGGTTAAGTCATTAGCTCTAAAAGCTAAAGTCACTAAGGAGCACACTACTGATGATAGTGATAGTCAAGGAGAGTGATGATGAGGTGTAATTTTATACACTTTTTTGAGGTCATTTAACCTTTAAAATATGCAAATATACCTAATTATTATACCTAATCCTTTCTTTTTGTGTTTTAGACATTTTGGAAGCACATGGATGAAATACACATGACTTGGGCTTGATTTGGATAAGAAACAAGGCAATTATACTTTTTTAACTTCTTGACTACTTTCCTTACGCCTTCACCAAAATTGACCAGAAAGTGTGATTTTGAAGATGATTTGTGACGGCTCAATAAATCCTAGCAGTCTCCATGATAGCGTCAAGACATCAAGGTGAAAGCATCAAAGTAAGGCGGTAGAGAAAACCCTGATCTGGAGTTGACAAGCTGAAGGCGCCACATGCATAACCTGACGCCGTCAAGATGGATTTTCTATATATACAATTGCATTATTTTCATAATTTGTGTGTGGAAACTTGGGGAGTCTTAGATTTAGGACTATAGATGACTTTTAGGTCTTTTTATGTCCTTGGATACTCATATATTCACATGGTTCATTGAAGTTAAGGATTTAATCTCAATCATTCAATTATAATGTCTTTATATTGTTTGACTACTTATTTTTCTTTTCTTCTTGTTAAGATGTTAGGCTAAATCTTATTATGTTTGCTTATGATTTTATGAAACCTAGTTGTAATATCTAAATCTATTGTTTCTTGCTAGTGGTGTGTGTGTTAGGCAATAGAAAACTAGTTATAAATTGTTTAGCTAGACGTCTACTGAAACGCGACTGATTAAATGCACTTGATTTAACTATTATGCAGGAGAAACGTTTTCAGGAGCCCTTACTTAGGTGATCACGTAGATGCGTTTCTGACCAACTTGTAATTGAATTAGCGAATACTTCACATTACACTAGCAAGGGTGTGACGACGCAATAGGTTAGTAGAGCAACTAGGGAGTATTACATGATTAAGTCAGTACGTTTGTTTACCTATATGAGTTTCCTACCAATTTTACATTTCTACATAATTAGGAGTAGTTTAATTTAGTAGAAAACCCCCTCTTAAAATATTAGATTTCCTGGCTTTTTAAAAAAACTTAAAAAGACTAAAGATAATATTCCCTTAACCCTTAGACCTTAGTTACATAGGAGGATTGTAAAACTTTCATGGTTTACATTAATTTGTATCAAGAGTGATGATGATGAAGACAAATATTTTATGTTGATGGCGAGGAAATTTAGAAAGTTCTTCCGCAAGGGTAATCGACTCGGGCGTGGTAATCGATTTGGTAGCAGCGATAATAGATTTAGAAGAGGTCGCGGTAACGGAAATAGAGGTGTTTGAAGCTCAAGAAAAAAGCTTGGTTATTACAATTGTGGGGAAGAAGATCACTTGGCGGATCTTGGAGTGATAGTGAAGACGGCGATGAACCGCAAAATGACGTAACATGTCTCATGGCGACCGAATCTCAAGAGGTACAACTTAAACCTTTTATTTCTAATAATAATTCGGATATTAAAGAATTGCAAAAAGAGAATGAGGAACTTTTAAAGTTTAACAAAGATTTTACTAAAACTTTTGAAAACCTTTTAAAAGAAAAACGCTCTCTTGAAAGTGAACACTCAAAACTTTTAAACAAAATCAATGAACTTGAGCATGAAGTAAAGAAGCTTAATAAATCTAAAGAGGTGGTTGAACCTTGTCAAATGTGTGATGTGCTCACACAAGAGATTGACTCTTTAAAGAGTAACGTTTCTAAGCTTTAAGGCGAAGCATTAATTTTTTTTAAATTCAAAGAGAGTAGTAATGTTTTGGACGATATGTTAAGTCGTCAAGAATTATCCTAATATAAGGAAGGCCTTGGATTTTCAAAAGGTGAGAAAACCACTTCCGTAAGTCTAAACAAACCAATAACGTTTGTAAAAGAGAGACAAAATAAACAACAAGATAAATCTGAGTTTGACGCGCTGGGTGACGCGCCAGCACGCCACCAGTGTGCAAGAAGTCTGATCAAAAACTCATTTTCATCAAATAACTTCTTTAAACCCATTGGTCCTCAAACTCATTTTGCAAACACTTGACGTACTCAAACACCCATTACAAAAGTCAAAACCAAAAAACAAGGATATCATCCTGTTTTACGTAATGGGCTTAGATTCACTCAAACTTTAGTCGACCATAGACCTCTATTACCTACACCTAATATGAGACCATCAACCTCATATAATCAAAGACCTTCTTTTCAATACAATCAATCTTCATCAAAAAGAAACTTTTATAACAATCTAAGGTCTTTATCTCATCAGTATAACATATATCCAAGGAGAGAAAACGCCTACCTAAATTAAGGATATTTGAGACCAAAAACATCTCAAAGCGTTAGACCAAACTTTCAAAACCAATGTAATTTTCAAAACAATCATTGGTCTGCATTCTCGAGGTACGGTCTACATAAACTATGTGCATTATTTCAAGACCCAAGAATGGTTAACTTGGGCACATTATTTTCTAACCACAAACGACCCAAGTGACAATGGGTACCAAGACCGTGAATTCCTATTTGCTTATAGGTTTGTCTCAAATGTGATCTACGATTGGATAATAGGATTATGATGGTGAACATGTCGTATTTGGGAGGAACTTAAAAGGCAAGGTCATCGGTGGAGGTAAAATATCTCATAACTCCATTACAATTAACACCGCTAAGCATGTTAGTGGTTTAGCTTTTAACCTTATTGGCATAGGTCATTATGTGATGATGATTGCATAGTTAAGTTTACTAAAGTAGATTGTACTATTGATAAAACTAGTAAGACAATAGCTAAAGAACATAGGACATTCTATATAAGTGCAAATTGGGAAATAACTCCAAGCAAAAAATTTACCTTGCATATATGGTAGATAACTCAACTCTTTGGCATAAGAGGTAAGGTCACGCCAATATAAGGATGGTTTAAAAGTTATTTTCCAAATAGCTAGTAAGGAACTTACCAAAGTTGAGTTTTGATAGGAATTTTTGTGATACATGTAGTCTAGGGAGTCAAGGTCATGCAAACAATAGGACTAGTAATGAAGTGTCAACTACTGCGGTTTTATATTTGTTACACGTAGATTTGTTTGATCCATCTTCTATTTAAAGTTAGGGAAGTAACTTCTATTCTTTGATGATTGTTGATGATGTAACACCCCCATTTTTACATATAGCAGCGGAAGCTAATCTGGGGTATTACTTCATGGGTACAACAGTCATAATCATAAAAAACGAATCAAAAGAGTCGTTTTTGAAAATAAGTTATCATTCATTATTTCTTCAGAGTTTTTACAAACGAGAGGTTTCCAGAATCTAAAATACAACATTTGAATGATAACGGTTTTTCCATCTTCGTGTCCTCATCACTCCGTGCCATTAGTTACCTAAGATAAAACATGCTAAAAAGTCAACACAAAGGTTGAGTGAAATCCATAGGTTTAAGTAATATAATTTGAATGCAATTTGCGATATTTTGGTACATTGATAAACACCCAGAATTGAAAAACATAATTTTAGTATTGCCATTAGCTCAAGAATCCGGATGCCTATTATACTGATAATATTTGCACCCTCGAGGCACTTTGCCAGAAATACCCCGTGATTTCTATTGATTGTGCAATTGTTACACGTAACTTTGTAACAAACGGAGTCCAACCCAAATAGATATAATTCTCATCATTCGCGCTTTTACTAATACCTGAACGGAGAGTAATTAACGGTCATGCTTATGGGGAATTAAAGGCAAACATGTAGAAAATATTTGCATTCAAGTTTAAGCATGTATCTCCCTCGCGGTTATAAAAAAAAGAGATTGAAATGCCGAGTGCTAGTAACTCACCTGATCAGTTAAAGGGTAAATTGAAAGCTAATGTATAGGGAATGAAGGAAAACTCTTCAACACAGCAACATAAGACAAACGGGTATAATAATGAACAGAGTCTTAGTTGATTGGTATATATAAGTCTTTGGATATCCGATGTTGGTTTTGATTATAAAATATCATAACATCCGTTCGGGTCCATCATAGTTTAGAAAGTCATTTAACAAACGTTTTGTGGAGCTAGGGCACTTATATCGTAAAACCCAACAACACAGAACAGAACGAAGTACCAAAGATGAAACTTCTTAATATGAAGCTCCCTAGTATTGTGGTATGATTAGGATCTGAGACATGATTTTTGAAAGCACATCGATGATGAATGATATAATAGTTAGAACATAAGCAGTTTTAAGCATTTTATTCAATATCTGGAAAAGTTAAGCACGAGGAGCGTTAATTAAAGTTATGTTTGGTAATGTTTTTGAATTATTATTTTTAACACGTTTTCAAAAATAATTCCATTTCTAGACCCTGGGAGTTTTGGAAAATTGCAAGTAACCCCCTAGGGTTACATTTTACGACTAATGGTCCTACAACTTTTATTGATATACAAGTAAACCTTATACTTTACAAAAAGTGACATAAATAGACCCCTAAAGTTTATCTAAAGACATTGATAAATGGATACATTTCAGTCCTTTTAGTTATAAGCATCGAAATTTATGATAATAACCCCTGCATGTTTTAAAATTACAAAACATGTCCAAAGTGTCATGCAAGCTTAATATAACATATTCATAGTCCATATATAAGTTATATATAAAAACTAAAACATAAAGGTTTTGAACACCAACATAAGAGTAATTTAATGATTTGTTAAGCTAGAAAGTAAAATGGGTCAAATTAATGGTTTCAAATGAAAACGCACAGGTTTTTTTAAAGGTCAGTTTCTCTATATGAACTATAATCGCTAGAACACTTATTTTAACAGTATAATAGCTATATTAGATTGATTATAACAAAAGTTTATCAAGTTTAACCCTATATTTAAGTAAAAACATGAAATTAGGGTTTCGGGTGTACGGTTTTGGATCAAAACGGCATAACACTTTAGGTTTTTGAAGTTCAAAGTCTTTATATTTATGATTTAGCAATAACAAATGAACATATATGATTGTTACAAAAGTTGGAATATAACATATAGAACCTGGTTTAAGCTTATAGCTTGGAAATGGTCAGAATCGGACTTTCGGCTCGTACGGCTAGAGTACCGACTCTCGGGCGTCGTTACTTGTCTTTCTTTGCTTCCTTATTCTTGAAACTTTTTAAGATCTATTAGAAATCATATTGAGCAAGGAGTTGCTACTATGAAGGTGAATATATAGCGAAGTGTGGGGATGAAGAATAAATAAACAAGATGGCTTCTATTTTATCCTTGTTTCAAGCTTAGATGAGTAAGCAAGCACATAGGTATCTGCCATTGACACATAGAGGGTCTAGTTAGGGAGGTGTATAAGCTAGAAAATGAAGTGTGGAGGTCTAGGAAAGTAGCTTGAATGAGGTGGTGGTGTTTCTTGCTGCCGCGGCTGAAGTGGACAAAAGAGAGGCCATGTGCTTCTCAAATTTGACCAAGGCTTGGTCCAAGTAGGTGCATAAGCTGCTACTATGATTCTAGAAGAGGTTCACATTGGTTATTTGGACTTGGTAGCAATTTAGAGGGGTCAAAATGGTCATAGAAGTAAACCTGGTCTATTTTGGGTTCGACGGGTTCTTCAAATGTTTTAACAAGGTACATTGTGTTATAAATGATTAAGGAATAAAGAAATAGGTTGTTAAGGTCTGGGATTAAAGTAATTAGCAAATATTAGCAATTCGTTTGGGTTAAAACGGATTAGAATTGAAGAAACGGGAGTACGGGTTTAACTAGGGCTCATTTAGGGTTTTCTTGACTTTCTTGGCTTATATTTTGCATACTCTTGATTAGGAATGATGGAATACAAATCCTAGGGCTTATATAAAGTATTATTAATGAATTTTGGTCATAGTTTTAAGTTATAATGGTTTGAAATTGAGAAAATGGGTCAAAGTTACAATTAGGGCATAATTAGGGTTTTCTGGATTCGTTACGATTTTCTAGGCTTTGATTTCTTGTACATTGCCAAGTTAATGATAGATAATGATTTTTAAACTTATTTTATGAGTTTATAATGACCCTTGGTTGGTTATTTGGGATTAGAATGGTTTAAAACAATTAAACGGGTTAAATGAACCAGTTAGGTATATTTAGGGTTTCTAGGATATATTCTACGTACAAGTGAGGTAAAATGATGAAGTAATGATGAGATAATGATTGAATAGGATTGATATGATTGTAAAATAAGCTTTTACGACTTATTTGAGTGTTGGTTTGGGTTTACAATGGATAAAAGCTAAGAAACAGGTCATGGCTTAGAAACTAGCTTAGTTTTAGGGTTTAGGGTTTTGAATTATGGTTTTGAGTGCAAAAAGATGTATGAAAGCTTATGAATAGAATATTTAGGGTTTACATCTTGTAAAATGAGTATAGTAGCTTGCTCATAAGTGATAGTGAAGAGATGAGAATAAAAATGGAGGTAAAACGGCTATTTTATAGATTGAGCTTAATGACTTATACATTGAGCTTTTAAGGACTTGTACTTTGATTTAAAAAGATTATATATTTCAATTGAGATGTTATATTACCTATACACATGCTTTAGTAGCTTGTACATTCACTCTAGGATTTAACCCTTCCATGAGGTTAGAGTTTAGGGCATTCGATAATGGTTTAAAGCCTATTTTTGAAATGATGTTGTAATTGATACCTCATATGAGTAATGTACTTTGAAATAATGATATTGTGATATTGACTTGATATGTTATGATGTTTGCTTGACATATATGAGGATAAGATTGTCATACGTAGGTTGTCCGAGTCCGTTGACTTGAGTTATGCAGGTTATATTGCATATTGAGATATTGGCAAAGTAATGTAATGTAATAAAGCGAAAAATTTCCCTGAAAAAGGTGAGTTCATATATAACTGATAGATTGTACATCATCTAACTTAATAGATGGATATTTACATTTATGAAAATTGTGGGTTGTTATAGTCTCCACCCCTTACAGAAATCTCGTCCTGAGATTTAATTGAACTTGAAGTGATGATTGAAAATAGATGAGGATATTTGGCACGAATTTCGTCTTCGCGTTCCCATGTAAACTCTGGTCCTCTTTTAGAGTTCCATCGTACTTTGATTATAGGGATACGACTTCGCTTGAGTTGCTTGATCTCACGGTCCATAACTTCTACTGGTTCTTCTACAAAGTTGAGCTTATCGTCGAGTTGAAGTTCTTTTATTGGAATAACGAGAGATTCGTCGGATAAACACTTCTTGAGATTAGAAATGTGGAAATTATTGTGGATACTACTAAGCTCTTCAGGAAGCTCTAGTCTGTATGCCACTGGGCCAATTCGTTCAAGAATTTTGAATGGTCCAATGTATCGTGGATTAAGCTTTCCTCATTTTCCGAATCGAAAGATACCCTTGCGAGGTGATACTTTCAACATAACACGATCGCCAACTTGAAATTCTAAAGGCTTTCGCCTTACATTGGCGTAACTTCTTTGTCTATCTCTTGCAGCTTGCAAGTGTTGATGAATTTGTACGATCTTTTCAGTGGTTTCTTGAATTATTTCTGGTCCCGTAAGTTGAGAAAACAGGTGATCTACACTTTCGACCATAAAGTGCTTCGAACGGTGCTGCCTTGATACTGGCATGATAACTGTTATTGTATGAAAATTCTACCAATGGTAAATGTTTATCCTATCCTTTTCCGAAATCTATAACACAAGCTCATAGCATGTCTTCAAGTGTTTGGATGGTTCTTTCACTTTGTCCATCGGTTTCAGGGTGATATGCTGTACTCATGTCTAATTGAGTACCTATGAGATGTTGTTGTTAACATCATGTTAAAATAGATACATAAGTGTTTTACACTCTTGGTTAAGCATAAAAAGTGTATGTACAAGATTAGGGTTTTTTAAGGTTTATTTAATAAGCTGCAAGTAAAGGTGTTGTAATTAACTTACTAATCTTGTAAATCTTGTTACCATAGACTTATATGGACAAAGGAAGAACTATGGATATTATTATATGTAGCACATATGATAAATATAGTTATAAAAGACTTACAGTAAATTAAAAAAGTGAAAAGTACATAAAACAAGCTCTATATAAAAGTATACGTATTTATTATAAAGGGCTGTTTGATTTCGAATTTCAAATAGTGTTTTTGATGTTTTTATAAAATAGTACGCCTCATGACGATTCCAAAAAGGTAAGAAACTCGAAAAACGAATTAATAACGTAGAAGTTACGATAAAAACACGATTTACGTTAATACCGGTTTATAAAATAAACTTTACAAAAGCAAGTTATAAAATACTTCTAAAACAGCAAGTTTGGTATTTTTAACAAATAACACCTATTTTTAGGATTCCAAAATGATAAGAAACGAAAATTTTCAATTAATAACGAAGAATTATGAATTTCGCGAGTTTACGACAATTAATATTTTTATAAAACTATTTATATAAAAGTTACTATTCATGACAGAAAATTTTATTTTTGTAAACCTCATAAATCAATATAACATTCAGTTATGAGAACGTGCTCGAAAGAATCGCTAAAAATGGAGCTATAACGAATAAAATACGACATTTACGGGTTTTACGACAACAAAAATTATATAAGTAAACTTATGATCTGGTGTGAACAGTAAAAGTTACTGTTCACCAGTAGGTCCAAAATTTGTAAATGTCAATTTTTGATAACTCAACCTTATACGAAAACATGAGCACAAGAAACACCTCAAACGGACTTGAAACGCGAAAGTTACGCCAGTTTTACTAAAACAGTAATTATAAATGTTTTAACTTATTAAACACAATTTTACCAAAACAATTAGATGATGACTAGCTAAGTAAATTGTATATGGAAATTTAATTATTCATGCTTAGCACTTATTACGACCATAATTTAAATATTTGCATCTAACGGTTTTGCGTGACCGCATATCTGGATAATTGGATTATCAGTAACTCAAGGTGAGTTTATAGGCCCACATTTTTACCGATTTCAATGATTTATACTTTGGGTGAAACATGCTTGTTTTATAAATTGGACGCAAGTGTAATTTTATAAAGATTACTGTTTGCCAAGTATCGATAACCTAAGTATGAGCCCATTATCATGAACTATCAATTGGCATAGATGTAGTAGTGAATTACATATGTGACGCAGAATGTTTATGAAATAGATCTATTTGGGATTGACCTCCCCGTTTGGGTGATTAGCTATCACCGGGAACAAACGTTATAGCATGTCGGATTTAGGATGTTTAGGGTTGAACATCTGATCGGGCAAAATAGTAATATTTATTATTGCGAATATAATTCTCGAGCTTCAGTGTCATGAGCTTAGGAAAACGTAATCGGATTTTTGTGATGTATGCATCTGTTGCTTTATCACGGGGAAAGTCTTGCGGTCCTGCATATTATAATTTACTAACCTATGAATTCACCAACATTTTTGTTGACGTTTTAAAGCAATGTTTTCAGGTGGTCAATAGGCACGAGGTGCCAGGGATACATTGGTGACACTTTTGGTTATCACGCTAAAGATTTGGATGTAATATGTTTTGGGAAATGTATTGTCCAATTTTTGTAATATCAAACACTGAACAAGTAAATGCTGCATGCTTGCAGTAACAAAGTGTTTTATCAAATCCAATGTATCATTTTTAAACGACTTGTTGTCGTTCTTATATATCTTGTGTTATTGATCTGAGAAGTAACATGCCCCGGATATCCTTATTCTGCTGCGACCCATTTTGGGGGTGTTATAGTAGCCATCCAAGAAATGGATGAAAACTCTCAAAAATGGCACAATGGTACATCTAGGTCAAGAAGTACCAAAACTTCTGACGGATTGGCAGCTATACAAGCACAACTTAATAATCTTGGAAGAGAGATTAAGAAAGTAAATGAAAAAGTCTATGTTGCTCAAGTTGGATGCGAACAATGCAAAGGACCCCACTACACCAAAGATTTCCCACTCAAAGAAGAAGGGAAAACCCTCGAGGAAGATTACTACGCGCAATTTGGTGGACCTTTTCAAGGAGCGGGATATAGAGCAGCATCTTTGGGATTCTATCAAAGGAACAAATAGGGGGAAAAAAAAAAAAAAAAAAAAAAAAAAAAAAAAAAAAAAAAAAAATCCTTCGAACCAAGAATGAAGGCCAATCTATGGAAAGAAAACCCTGAGCAAGTTTATGAGTGAATCAACAAAAAGACATGAAGAAAACTTCAATTTGATTAAAGAAATCCGAGCTTCGACGGATGCTTCAATTAGAAACCAAGGAGCATCGATTAAGACTTTGGAGATTGATGTGTCGTTGTGCGGTGTATATTTTTATGATTTAATTTTTAAATTTATATTTTGTCGACTTAACCAAAAACAACACTTTAACGGGCAGTGTACCCGACCGGTGGTAGATTCGTGGTAAGTAGGGTGTCGAACATTTGAAGCGAGGTTAAATCTATCAATTTATTTATATTTGGGTTATCTAATCTATGTTAATTCTAATCTAAGTTAAACCTATGCTATCCTATGTTAGTTCTAATCCTAATTCTAACAGGTAAAAGAGAGACTGGCACAGGTTTGGTTGGTGACTACAATCAATTCAAGACACTTTAACCCACGTAAGAAAATTAACAAAAAATAAAAGAGCGATCGAGCCTTATGATAGAAAACTGTATTATCCATCATTAATCCGATTTGAACATTGGTTTGTTTATTTAGTGCAATGATTATTTATCTCGAAGAGGCATATCATTCTACCTTAGGCGGGACTTCATCCTAAGACCTAAACATAATATGTCTATCATAATTAAAGCATCCGTATAAAGCATCCTTATTGCCTGATTATAATTCATCTTAGGGATTAAAGCAATGGCGATCTTGTTAAACCCTAGCTCATAGAGACTTTACCCACTTACTATTTAATGACAATTTATACACTAGTAGTCCACTTGTCCAGCTATCTAATGGAATAAGAACATTATTTGTTTAATTATCTAGACTCACCTACTAGTCAACATGTTCAATAAACCAACGGCAATTTTCGTTAACTAGTTAAGCCAGAATCGTATCCTTAGCATGATTTTAAAAGGGCAATATTTGTGATCCTATGATTCTAGATGTATAAATTACTATATGGAGAGCTGTCCCGGCATCTAGATTACAAAAGCACGTAAACAAGTATAAATTGATAAACATAAACAAGCATGCAACGATAAATTAAGCAATCGAGATATAAGTAAAACCAAACATTCAGATCTTCATAATAATGGATAATACCGAAAGATATTAGCTTTCAAACATCATAATTAATACAAGAGTAATTGTTTTAGCCAAGGTAAACTAACCGAGATAACCAATGAAACCAAAAACTGAACGATTACAAAAGTATAAGAAAAAATACACATGTCTTCTATGATTAGAAAACGTTGCAAGACCTCGTTCTCTCTATTCTCCTTCTGAAAATCAACTTTTTATGTTTAGGTATCAAGAATATATTTAGCACACTTAAACTCGTTTTTTGAGTTTTCTATTTAGATTGGTCCCTGAAGTGTTCGATATGGCTATCCCCCAAGGATTGGAATACGCGAGTGGGGTTTCTTGGAGTAGAGACCACATTTGATATCTTCCAGAATCTTCACATACTATATCTTCAATACGGCGTATTGACTTTTTTTGGATACGGCGTATTGAGCTTCTTTCCATTGTGGTCTGTGGTGAGTGCAGGCACGAAATACGCCGAAAAATTCCTGATGCATACGGCGTATTGGTAGTCTAAATAGTAATCTTTAAAATATCTTTGTTTAAGCTCCAGAATGCGCGCCTTTTGCTAATATTCACTAAGTACCCTGTTATTACTGCAATTCTCAAATATATTCGATTAAGTAACAATTCTTTGCAATAATTTATAAAAATGGGTAAATACATAGGATAAAATGATGCTAAAAAATTTACGATTATTTGATGTCATCAATATCCCCCCACATGAATCCTACTGTCCTCAAGTAGCCTTAGAAGTTTATAAAAAATGTATCCCTAAGGATATTTTCCGTTAAACAATTTATTTGATCTAATAACAATATACAACCAAACACCTCATGAAATATGAAGATGAAAACACTTAAATCACTCAACTAATCTATGTGGTAACATGTAACTATTCCTCTCAATTGCTCGATCGTGATGAGTATTCTATCATAAGCTTGGCAAGGATATACATCTCCACCGCTAAAGCTAAGGAGTAACAAGTTTATAAAGGTAAATATGGGTTTATATGATAAAGCTTAGGGTTGATTACTCTAACTAATCTTTATCGATACCAATATTCCAGGAGGGTGACAAAGACCATACATACACACCTGTAACGATGGGATAGACACATGTGACTACTCACTACCACCTCGAATAAGTTAAAGAGTAGGAATAGTAGAGTAATATAGGGTATGGATCTTTTAACTTTCACCAAAAGTAATAAACCAACAAGGCAGCTCAGACATGCATACATGGCCGTAACGATAGAATAGACATGCATGCTCGATCACATCCTCATTCGCTTAAAACCCATGGTTATTCATTAAGAAAGGGAAATAAATTATTGTTAAATAAAAATTATGAAACAAATAGATTAAGTCTAAAATACAGTTGACTGGACAATTTTTCCCGACCGATACCATGATTAAAGACTCAACTATTTACCATGTCTGATCATAGATAAAAAACACCTACTAAGTTGCGTTCCCAAAGACGGTCAACTTCCCAACCATCCTATACATACCAAGCAAGTGGGCGATATCTCCATTTATACAATACTCTGACATCTTGATTGTAAATCAATGGAATAATCGATCATTCGTGTAATTTCGTATGGTATTTGCGAAACGATAACTTTAAACACTCCCTTCTCATTTTAGTTGCTATTCTTCTAATTTTCCAATTTTATTTTTTATACTAACACTATAGCAACAAACTCGGTGTAGTTTCACCATCTCAAGATCATAATAATTTCTGGATAATTCCTTGATAATTCTTCGATTCATCGTGATGTACTAATAATTGCGATGGTAGTAAAAATACATGAGTTTTGACGATAATATACATTCCCATTTGTGATGTGCAAATTCTTCCAACCGTACCAAAGATAGAAAATTTTGACACAAGACTCTGGAAATTCAAACTTTACACTTTAAGTAACTAGCAACTGTAAAATAAACTTAATCTAACAGGGTAAACTAAGGTGTAAAGGTGTAACGAAACAAATAATTAGTGTAGTTCCTAAAGGATTGGCTCTACGGGTTGTTCTATGGGTATCTTTTTAAAGTGAGAGTAACAAAGAGTTTAAACGGGGGTTAACTAAACAGTGTAGTTTTAATATCCAACATGTAAAGGCGATTTGGGTGTAATCCTAAAATTTACCAATTTAAAAAAGTTACTCAATCTAAATCCATATTACTTATCACCGCGTTCTCGAATAGATATACCAAGCCAAGTTCTAAAGTCTACAACATCACTGGCACACTCATATTTTGTAGAATTTGGTTAAACATTTAGAAACAGATAGGTTAAATCCTCACAATATCTAACAAGGGTTATTGTATGCGGGTTATGTATCAAGTAATTTCACAAAAGTATGCTTGAATTTTTTTTAATTTGAGCATAATTTTAGTGTGAAAATTAGGACAAGTATACATTCTAATTCCATCCCCCACTTGAATTATACAACGTCCTCATTGTTTAGATAAAACATTAAATACGGGAATTAAAAAGAATTAGAATGAGAAACTCCCCTGATATTTGGTCGGTAGATTATCCACCTTGAAATTTCAAGACTCTAACACTTTACGATCTCCAGATTTGTAAATTCTTCACCAATATTCATCGATATTTCTTTCACGAGGTCCTGTATAAAACATAGGAAAAAAACGTGTATTCCTATCTTGGTACCTACGGTTAATTTAAACTAAACTAAACAAACTGTACAGGAGATCGATACGCCGTATCCATAAACTGGAATACGCCGTATTGAGAAACCTGTAAAAAGTATCTAAATACGGGTCAGTCTGTTGAATACGCCGTATCATGTGCATGAATACGCCGTATTGACAGAACTGACAATAATGTTTTTAAAGTGCATAAAAAGTAAAGACTGATAACGTCCAGACAATCAATACGCCGTATGGTATGGAGCGGATACGCCGTATTGATGTCTGGGAAGACAGACTCGATAAAATTAAATAACATTCCGGGTTGTCTCCCGGGAAGCACTTTTGTTTACAGTGAAGTCTTTAAGTTAGACTTTTCTTCAACTTATCACTCGACGCGTGTAACCATCCATCCTTCATCCATCATCCGAAAGATTTCCTAGTAAGCTCGGCAGGCTTCATCACTTGTGATTGTAAGATCGTCGTATTCATCTTCTTTTACGGCAACATATTCTTCTTCATCATTGAACGAATATTTGATCATCTTGTATCTTTTTATTTGGCAAACCGGCACCTCGCGACTTTTGATACCACATAACTTATGTCCTTCTTCATGAGTTTTGTTTTCATATTCCCCTTCATCATAATTGTGGTCGTAAATCTCATGGCTCTTCTATCTTTTCCAACAATCATTGCTTGATTCATCATTACAGATCAAACCTTCCATGATAGCTTTGTTTCGTAATGCTTCATCTTTTAGTTCGCTATCTTCTAGAGCCCCATACCATTCAAGGTCTTGGTAATGGAGCGAGTTTCCAATATGGTAAGGTCGGGAAAATTTCCTCCATTACAATAACCATCCTCTCTCCAACTACAGGTTGGCCATTCTGAACACCTAGTTTTATAGTTGAAAGGCTTGCAAGTATGTTTGACTGGTTTTGGTTCCTTCCATATTCCATTATCAAGCCATGGCTTGTCATACACCTATGACACATTCTCCTTCCATTCATAGATCGAGTCGTTGTTATAATATTCATAGGTTTTAAACCCTATAATATCCTTTGTAAGTAAGTCCAGATCTACTTTGAGAAGGTAATTAAATTCATTGGATGCCAAGCAGAGAGGTGTCTCATAGTTAAAAACATCAGTTTCTATCTTAAAATTTTTGGCGGTTTCATCCTTATTACTCTAGTATTCATCAAGATCAGAAGATTCATCATCAGATACCTCAATTTCATCACCGCCCACATATCTATCGTTTTATAGTTTACGAACTTTGTAGCCAACCAGCCTTCGAATTTTGGATTGGATGGGTCCTATTTTATTATGAGAGTGTTATTTCCCTCGATGCGAGAAGGCGGGTAGTATTTTTCAAAAAAATTTATAGTTAAGTCCACCCAATAAGTGATTGATTCTTTGGTTTTATCAAACCATCTTCGTGCACCTCCAGCCAATGAGATTGGAAAAACAACAATTCTCAGTTTATCATGATCTACATTGGGTAATTTGATTGGGTCAACAATTTTTAAGTAGTATTCAATATGCTTAATTCCATCTTTCTAGTTTGTTCCACTAAAAGCATTGTTGTGCGGATCATCCAAGAATTTTCCTTTCAATTCATAAGCGTTCTTCATGTTAATGGTAATACTTGTAATCCCGGAATAGTAATATGCTTTGTCATTAGGGGCAAATGTTTCCATACTTGACTTCTTTACCTTGTCTGCCATAACTTTCTTCAATCGACTAGCTCTGATCATGCACTACCTGTAACAAGGGATAAACAATCAGTAGGATAGGCTCTTTTAGGATAGAAAATTTTTTAGCACGAAAATCAAATATGAAAACTAAGATTCTGATTCTGTTTCAGATGATCGATACGCCGTATTCAATAGAAGTGAATACGCCGTATTAATCAGTTGAATGAATACGTTGTATTGGACAGAAAGTTGGATACGCCGTATCCAATGGAAGTGGATACGCCGTATCGAGTTATCGACCAGAACAGTGTATTAGGAAAACAATTAAATTAAACACACAAATATACAAGCAAACAATTAAACTAACAAATATACAAAATATACAGAATATACAAGAATATACACTAATCTAATTAACACTACTCCTAAGGGTTAGATCTAATGTTAAAAACCAAAACATAAAATAAAAATCAAGATTAATTTTCACTCCCCGGCAGCGGCGCCAAAAACTTAATGTGTCGTTGTGTGGTGTATATTTTTATGATTCAAGTTTTAAATTTATATTTTGCCGACTTAACCAAAAACAACACTTTAACGGGTAGTGTACCTGGTCGGTGGTAGATTCGTGGTAAGTAGGGTGTCGAACACTTGAAGTGAGGTTAAATCTCTCAATTTATTTATATTTTGGTTATCTAATCTAAGTTAATTCTAATCTAAGTCAAACCTATGCTAATCCTATGTGAGTTCTAATCCTAATTCTAACAGGTAAAAGGGGGGTTTCATCCTAAGAGACTGGCATGGGTTTGTTGGTGACTACAATCAATTCAAGACACTTTAACCCACACAAGCAAATTAACAGAAGATAAAAGAGCGGTCAAGTTTTATGAAAGAAAACTGTATTAGCCATCATTAATCCGATTAGAAGGTTGGTTAGTTTATTCAGTGCAATGATTACTTATCTCGAAGAGGCATATCATTCTTAGACTTAAGCGGGACTTCATCCTAAGTCCTAGACACATTAATTCTATCACAATTAAAGCATCCGCATAAAGCATCCTTATTACCTGATTATAATCTATCTTAGGGATTAAAGCAATGGTGATCTTGTTAAACCCTAGCTCATAGAGACTTTACCCACTTACTACTTAATGAAAATTTATACTCTAGTAGTCCACTTATCCAACTATCAAATGGAATCAAAACATTATTTGTTGAATTATCTAGATTCACCAACTAGTCAACATGTTCAATAAACCAAAAGCAATTTCCATTAACTAGTTAAGCCAGAAGCATATCCTTAGCACGATTTTAGAAGGACAATACTTGTGATCCTATGATTCTAGATGTATAAATTACTATATGGAGAGCTATCTAGGCATCTAGATTACTTGGTCGATATCAATAGATCCAATTTAATGATAGGTCGCATACAAAAGCACGTAAACAAGTATATTGATAAACATAAACAAGCATACAATGATAAATTAAGTAATCGAGATATAAACAAAACCAAACATTTAGATCTTCATAATAATGGCTAATATCCGAAGGTATTAGCCTTCAAATATCATAATTAATACAAGAGTAATTATTTTAGCCATGGTAAACTAACCGAGTTAACGAATGATACCAAAATCTAAACGATTACAAAAGTATAGAAAATTACACGTTGTCTTCTATTGATTGGATTGCGTTGCAAGACCTCTTCTGCTCTTTTTCTCCTCTGAAAATTTACTTTTATGGTTTAGGTATCGAGAATATGATTTAGCACCCTTAAAACTCGTTTTTGAGTTTTGTATTTATAGGGTCTGGAAGTCGGTTCGATACGGCGTATCCAATGGGTTGGATACGGCGTATTGGTCTTCAGAATAGTAATCTTTCAAAATATCTTCATTTAAGCTCAAGAATGCCCGCCTTTTGTTAATATTCACCAACTACTCTGTAATTACTGCAATTCTCAAATATAAACGATTAAGTAACATTTCTTTGCAATAATTATATAAAATGGGTTAATTACATGAGATAAATGATGCTATAAAATAGACGTTATTTGATGTCATCACGGTACAACCGTTTTATGCTCAGGAAAAAAAATCAGCACCACCAATTCGGTACGGGTTCAATACCAATCTGGTACCGTGCTCATTCTACGTGCAACTGTCCTTTTCGGAAAATGTACTCGGAATTGGTTTAGTGCACAAAAAAAGGGGTTAGTTTAGGGCACAAAAAAGTTGTTTTAGTGCACAAAAATGGTTGTTTAGTGCAGAAAAAAGGGTTGTTTTGATGCACGAAAAGGGTTATTTTAGTGCACAAAAAGGGTTGTTTTAGTGCACAAAAAATATTGGTTCAGTACATATTTAATGCACGCAAGTGGTTGTTTTAGTACAGAAAAAGGATTTGGTTTTAAAAAAAATAAAAAAAATTGTCGAGTTTGGTTTGGAGCATTTCAACTTGATATCAGAGCATTAGTATAAGGGGTTTAGGTTGCCATAATAAAGCTGCCTAAAAGTAGAACACTATTAGTTATGATTGCCGAAAGGGAAAGTTATGCGGAAAAATATATGCCTTAGTTATAAGGTAGATTAAACGTATATGACGATGATGAGATAAGAATATTCCTTAGATATGGTTTAGATTGTTTGCAATTGTTCTATATGAGTCATTTATTAAAAAAATTAATGTGATTAAGAACTTTTTAACGCTTGTGGATAGTGTTAGGTATAAGATTGTATGCTTATGTAAAGTTAATACTACGGTAAATTAATAAATGTCTAATTGCTAAGAAAATGCATAAGCTAAGCTAAATGGATATGGTTTATGTTTGAGACTCATTATTAGGTCTAATAGTCTTACATGTTTGATGTATGATGAAAGTATGTTGCATTAGAGATATAATGATTAAAATATGATAAGGATTGGATGATTGATTGAAGCATATTGTTTGAATTGTATAATAAGTAAGTCATGGTAGAAGTGCGAGTAATGTATGGTATATGAAATGTTTGATTGTAGTATGTTATGTAGAGACGCTTGGGTTACGAGCAATGATATCAAGGTTTGTTTAAAGTGTGATGTGTAGAAATGCATTGGTAGATGTAAAATGTATCCAAGGCAACTAAATCTAGAGAAACGCCCACCGCATGGACCTTAGCGGAAGAGTTAACGTTTTGTAAGGCTTGGATAAACACATCCAAAATAGCATAAAAAGGAACGCTTAAAAGACTAGAGGGTTTGGACGGATGTATTAGCTTACTTTGAGAATGAAATGGAGGAATGGACAAGTGGATACGATGCCCTCAACACCAAATGGAAAACTCAGGGTTCTTAAAATTGGTTAATTTTGCGCGATTCACAATAATGTAAAACAGATAAACCAGAGTGGTGCAAATGACCAACAGGAGGAAGAGGTTTTAATCTCAATGACGAAGCAGATGAATACGATACCAAGGAGGAAGAGGTTTAGAAAGTTGTGTCATTGATCTTCTTATTACACTAAGTTAGTCAAGAAGTTTTTATGAAAAGAAAAATCTGATCTAAAGGTGGTGTCTTTGGTCCTTTGGTGATAACCATTACATATAATCTTATATACTCGTATAACAAGATATAATGATATAGTGACACTTACAAAAATGTACAAAATTAAATGACCTATTAGCTTCGTTTAACAATTATTTTAACGTGTCATTTAATGTGATGTCACAAAATTGCACTAATAGAGTATTTATCATTGAATTAACTATTTGTTTCAAAACATATATTAAGAGAAATTGTGTAAACTTAGAATGTAAGTTTATTATTTTCCAACAACTTAACTGCATTATAGATGATTAGCAGGGTATTCATACGTTGCAATGACAAGTACCTTATAATTACAAATTATGGCTAACAATATCTTTTGGTTATATGTTTGTCGTGATAATAACTTTACGCATGCGAGAGTTTTAGGGATTAACTTTATCACACACTATTTCATATTAAGATGTCAAGTACCTATGCATTACGATGCAATGACAATATGAAAATAGTAGTTAGTAGTATTACGAGGTTGTGATGATTGACGGTGAAAGACACTTGCTAATCAGTAGATATTGTGTAATATTCGTCGTAATATTGTATAACATGTAAATATAGAGAAATGTAAATTAGTTTCTGCAATATATAATTGATAAATCTATATATGATATTGCTTATATAGACTATGATATTAAAAAATTACCCATATTTATACTTTATAAATCACTTGAATTATACTTTGACATGTACAATTTTATTCGATCGAATATATTAGCAAAATGATTATGATTTCACTAAACTTATACTAAAATACATACAAAGATGATAAATGTTTTTTAGATATGCAATTTTTAAATTTTTTAAATGTCCATAACCAAACAAAAGTTTGACATTAAATTTACATTGATGAATGTTTTAATAATTATGTATGTAAGAATGATTGTTTAATGTATTGTACATAACATTAACAATTTATACATATTGCATATTAATTTCAATCCATTAAAAGTAAGATTGTCCTTATTTATCTAATCAAAGAAATAAATTTACTCTATTATATGTAGTACAAATATAAATATATATTTTTTCTTATTTTACTCTTTTATAATACATGTATAATATTGTTTTAAAATTTTAAAAGGTACAACTAATAAGCCAACTATTAATAAATTATGAGGTAGGTTATAAAGACTCTTCAAAAAAGCTATTTGTACCCTCTAGTTTTTTGTGACTTTTATTTTTATAATCTTTTTATATTATAAAATAGTGAAACGGAAAGTGCGGAACAAAAAATTATAAAGTTTCACAAGTCAAAGGTATTAAACTGTCAAAAAGTACTATCAAGAAACTGATTAAAAAATCGTGTTGCACTATAAACAAGACGTACAAAAAGAATGTTTTTGATAAGGTGTCATTTTATGCACTTTTCGGGGTCATTTAACCCCCTAAATCATGCCAATATGCCCAAATTATGTACTTAATCATTTCTTTTATGTGTTTTTAGAATTTGGATGGCTTTTGTAAGAAATACACATGACTTGGGCTCATTTAGAGAAGAAATGGACAAGATTACAACTTTACACCAAATCTGATGAAGAAAATGCGTACAGTGGCTGAAGACGGCGTCACGATTCATTATGACAGCGTCAGAACGTACAAAGGGCGGCGTCAGAATTTTGATGAAGGCGTCAGATCCAACCGACTTAAAGAAGCCCTAGAAGATATGGCGGGGCAACGGCATCAGGATTATAACGCGACGCCGTCGCTCCCGTTTTCCTATATATACAAACACATTTTTAGAGTTTTAAGTGTGCAAATTTTGGGAGATGAACCCTACCTTTAGAAGTCAATTGTAGCAGCTATTAGGCTTGTTTTTAGGATGTTAAAACCCTCTTGTATCAGCCTTAAACACATGTTTTGATCAAGTGAAGTCTTCTATCTTTTATCATTCAATATGTCTATGTGTTGTTTGATTGATTCTTGTTCTTCGCTTCCTTATAATATGTTATGCTAGATCCATTAGTATTTACTTATGATTGCATGAAACTTAGTTTGTAGATCCTTTAAATATTGCTTCTTGTGATGGATGTGCGTGTTAGGCTCTAGAAAACTGGCTATAAAATATTACATTAGCATAGACGTCTAGGGAAACGTGAGTGTGTTGAAAGGATATCATTAGTAACAGTATTCATACTACCTTACCCCCAATATGGTTGATCCCCATTAAGTGTTTTAATGCATGTAATGTACTCTTAGGGGCCTTGTAATAGTCTTCATACTACCTTACTTGTGCGTTGCTTTAACGAAATATTACATAGACGGCGTTTTTGTGTAATTCATTCATGACTAAGGAAATACTTACACAGATCATCACAAGTGTGACAAAGCAATAGGATTAGGAGAAACAAACTAAGGAGTAGTGCATGTTTAAGTAAATACGTTCGTTTACCATATAAGTTTTCACCAAAAGTAGTTTAGATTTATTATTAGTTTAATTTGCTAAAGCCAAAACCAACCTCTCAAAACTAGAATTTTACTTGCTTTCTAAAAATATAAAAACACCAAAAATAATTTTCTCTCAACCCCTTAGACCACTGTTATATTTTGTTCGAGCCTTCTCAACCTATTCCCCTAAAGAATGATTACAACCCCTGAGTCTTGCCTATACTATACTACAACGGTTAGGTATACTGCCTAGGGAGTTGTAGAACTTCTTATGAAGTCTACAACGACCAAACATCAAGTTTTTAGTGTTGTTGCAGGGGAATAGTTAAGTTTCTAATTTTATCTAGCTTAGGTCTACTCGCTTGATTCCTGTCAAGTGAGATTTTAATTCTTGTCAATTAGCTTTCTTTTAGTCTATCTTTTCTTTGTTCCCTCTATTTTGTAAAATCTTTTCATTGACCTCCATGGGAGATGAAAATCCTATCCGTACCCTAGGAGACTACTCCAGACCCAACCATGAGGGCTATCAAAACACCATTGATCTCCCTGTTGGGAACAATGTGGTGCCTCTGCGATCCGACACCATCCGGTTGGTGCAAAACAGATACTCTTTCTACGGACTTTGGTCCAAGGATCTAAATCAACATCTTAAGGATTTTCTAAACCTTGTAGACTCACTTGACCTTGATGTTGCAAATAAGGAAAGGACGCGCCCGCATTTATTTTAATTTTCCCTTCGCGATCAAGCTAACAATTGGCTTGAACGTCTTCCAGCAGGATCTAACTCCACCTGGGAGGATCTTACTACTCATTTACTTGCTCAATTATTTCTACCGGGCAGGACTGCTAAACTTCGAAATGACATCTTGATGTTCCAACAACATCAGGTGAATATCTCTCTGAAGCATGGACTCGATTCAAGGACTTACTCCAAAAACTCCCTCATCATGGCATCAATCTTTGGCTCCAAGTCTAAATCTTTTATGACTATGTCAATCCCGCCACAAGGCGAATCATCAATCAAGCGGCTGGTGGTAAGCTTCGTGACAAAAACGCTGAAGAATCCTGGGCACTATTAGAGGACCTAGCCCTCTATGACAATGAAAGTTCGAATGACCCAAAGGACTTCGCTAAACCGGTCAAGGCAATCTCTTTGCCTCAAGATGTCCCGAGTACATCCGATCGTCGTCTCATTGAGCTTGAAAATCAAGTTCAACGCTGATGGAAGCTCATTTTGCTCCTAAATCAGCCATTCAAGTAAACAAAATCACTTCTTAATGCGAGATCTGTAGTGGTCCCTATGACACTTAATATTGCATGGAAAATCTCGAGCAAGCTTTTGTTGATTACGCATCCTCGCGTACCAATGAAGCGGGAAGTAAGTGGTTCACTTTCAAGCCCAAGCAAAATAATCTTGGTGACACCTATAATACATCATGTAAAAGTCACCCAAACCTTAGGTGGAGGCAACCTCAAAATTCTCAAAACAATTTTTCAAACCCACCTAATTATTTTTAACCCAACGGTTCATTCCCGAACCGCTACTTTAACAACAATCCTCAAAATTTTAATAATCAATCAAATCTCAAAGGATTGGTGTCCAGCTTTATGGCATCTCAAGACGTTAGATTGTCTCAGTTTGAAGCCGATTTTGAAGAGCAACAAGGCGAGATGACCAATAAAATAGACACAATCTTGAAGGCCATTAATGATTGAATGCCGGGAGCACTCCCAAGTGACACGGTTAAAACCTAACACTGAATGTTAACTCCACCTCTCCAGTTTTGTCTGCTCGTTCTTACCCAACGAAAGACCCCCAATGCTCATCTCATATCCATAATTCGGTCAATGTTATTAAAATGTGTTCCAAGAAAACAAATAAATCTCAAGATAATCAACCTCAAATTAAAACACACACGATCAATAAAGATGGAACACCTCCATGCAAGGGAATTAAAAGCCCGTTAAAATTGCTCTCCCCAAAGTACCAATCTCAATCATCTCTAGGAGAACAAAATAAGAACTCAACTTCTCCCAAACGCGTTCATTTCGTCTATATAATCATCGTTTTAAGTAAAGATGACAAGCCTGGGGAGAAAGGGATCGTAAAGTCTGGCACTAAGGACGACGATCGTGACACAATTGTCAAAATTAAGGAGGAATGTAAGGAGTCAGAATAAAAAGGAAAGGAAGATAGGGGTGACCCAGAAAAAATCAACGCCAACCCACCCTCACCACCTAATCCATCAAACTCATTCATCACAGAAAAATTCGTAAACCCAATTTGTTCCTTGAATCAATAAACTTAGTTCCCCCATCATCCAATGCAGAGTTTGTTTGCACAAAAGAAACTGATGAAGACATAATGTTTATTGAAATAATTAAAAAGAATGATGACTCTTGCGAAGGGGAACTAGGAGAGGATGAAAGTGTAGTAACAGGAGAATTAGAGGTAGAGTACTTTGACGGACTTCCAACTAGGAGCGAATTAGCATATCATAAGTACTTAATGTGTGCCCCGATTCCGTCCTTGTTCTTGAGAAACCCCATTATTGTAAGAGGATGTCCGTTGAACCTAAAAATACCATGCAACATAGGACATGTGTATGTGGAAAAAGTCTACCTAGATCTTAATTCATCTCTCAATGTCATGACTCGTATGCAGTATAATTGGATCATGAGGAAACAACTTAAACCTAGAGAAGATCCGGGGGGCATTAGTGGAATAAGCAATTTAATAGGAAGAATTAATGGAATGCATATCTTTTTAGGAAACTTCACTTATATTTCCGATTTCATAGTTATTGAGGATATTAGTTCAATCATAGACCCTAGGCTGTCACAAGTAGTACTAGGGAAGCCTTTTGTAGAAATATTCAATATGACTCATGACTTATCTTTAGGAGTAGTGAAGTTCACAGATGGGACCAATGAGATTGCCTATAAGATGCCCTATAAGATTGAGCAATATAATTCAATATCGGATTTAGAAAAAAGAGCACACGAAGTCGGTTTACTTAAGGAACGAGGAGGACATGAGAAGAGGAGTAGAGTACGTGATGAACAAGATATTAGGGTTCTATAAGGAGTGTTTAGAGCTTGGACCCAAATATTTGACTGGACTCGAAGACGAATGAGGAGTCACGTAAGTACGAGTGACTCCGAGTCTAGCTACAAGACTCGTTAAATAAAGAAAAGCGCTTTTTGGGAGGCAACCCATTCTTTTATTTTCCCGCATCTTAGGACTGTCATGTGTTTTATTCTTTATTTTTTTTATATGTTTGAATTATATGTGATCATGCTTTGTTTTATCTTTAACTTCGTCTTAATTACAAACAAATGTATTTTGCATCGAATAAGTGTAGGAAAAATATCGGTTTATATGAACCATTTCAAACATATTAAATAAATTATTTAGATTAATTCGCGTCTTGTGTCAGTTTCAATTCATATGATTGTGATAACTAATCTCAATTTTATGCAGTATTTTTGCAGGAAATAACTAATAGAATTGCGTGCAGAATATTCTTCCAAGAAAATGAATGTGAAATTTTTAGTGTCTGGAGACGGCGTCAGGGTTTTTCCTGACGGCTTCACGTCTTCAGACATGTGAAAATTAGAATTTTCTATTATTTTTGAAAAATTAATTTTGTATAATTTCCAAAATTGAAAATTTTCTTAAAAACCTGCAGAAAACCAAGATTACATTAACACAATCATCCTATCTTTACTGCTTTCATAGAGTCTAAACCCTAAAAGTTTCGTTGTATATATCATTATCCCGCCAATTTTACACCAGGTGTAGTTGTTCTTGTCTTTGATTTACATGTTATATTTGATGAGAAGAAGCCTAGGAGTTCTTAGGAGTTTCATGTGGACAACTCTTAGATGAAAATTTAGCCAGTTATCATATGTTTCTTCTCCATTATTAAGAAAAAAACTAGGGGAGTACTAGTTTTTTTTCCCTTTTTCTTTCCCTTTATTTGTTTACGGGTACTTTTAAGAACATTGAGGACAATGTTCAAAATAAGTGTAGGGGAAATAAGCCTTAGAAACTATTCCTTCAATTGCCATTTGCTTTGTGTTGATCCCAGTTAACTTCTAATGATTGAATTCCTTAAGCTTGTTTAAGGTTTAGTTATGCTAGATAAATCTAACACAACTTAGTTTAAAAAACTTTGTTTAATAATACTAAAGATTATGCAAAATCTAATCTTTAATATAAGAAGAATTCTTCAGTAACATAAAACAATATAATTTCAACAATAAAAGCTCCAATATTATTAATCTAAGGTTTCTTCATTGAAAGCTTCATTAATCACCAAGAGGATGCTTCCAAACACTTCCTTCTGGTACATAGCCTTCCTTAAGATGTTTCTTGACCAATCTAAGAAGCTCAAAGTGACCTTTTTCACCACTCATAATCCACTTGAAGACTCTCACTATATTAAACATATGGATGTTGGGTGTCGATTTGTAAGTGGGATTACATATTCTCTAACCTACAGATTTAATAAATATGGATTGCATTTGTTACACAATCAATTCCACAAGATCATAAAAGCTTCCTATTAATCACTTTAACTTAAACCTTGTTGTTTCTTTCATACACTATCTTCATACTAATGTTCAATACATGGTTTTAAATTAGAAGTAAGAAATTATCCCATGTAATTCACTGGATCTGTCCTTTAAATCTTAGCTTTAACTATGCTTCCAAAGAACATTTAAAGTTTTCTCTGTATAAAGTTTTTAAGCTCTGTTTCCAAAAAGTTAAGTGACATCTGAGAATTACCATGTCTGCTCTGTTTAATTTAGGAAATAGCTTTTCCTTCCTTTTCTTGTAGACTTGTTAGATTCAGAACAATGGTTGGAGATTTGTAGTTGTTAGAGAAGGGTGTTGTTAGCATCAATAGTTACATCATCTTCATCATCTGGAATTATTTCCAAACATTATTTAAGCTCTTCAGACTCTTTGTCTTCTTCCACTTTTTGCTTTTTAGAGCTTTCCTGTTCCAGAGCTTCTCCTGCTCTCTTTGAACTGCTTTCTAATGCTATATCTGCTTCAGCTCTTACTTCACTACCTTCCACCAATTTTGTATCCATATCTACAAATGTGTTTACCTTTTTCATAGCTTTGTCAAATAACTTCTGAATATCATCAAAGCTTTTGTTCTTCAACTGATTGTGCTTGTATCCAGCCATGTTTTTTAGATAAGTAGACATTGTATTTCTCTTTTGAGCTTTAGTTGGTGGTTTGTTCCTCTTTTCTTTTGCTCTTATTGCTACAAAATGTTTCTTTCTTGCTTCTAAGAGTTGTACAAACAACTTGGACTTCTCTTCAATACTCAACTTTTCTTGTTCTTCTGCTTGCATTTGTTGAGGTATTTGATAATCAGCATCTATCATTGCCTGCACATTATCCTATGAAATAATGTTGGCTTCTTCAATTTGTTGAGATTTTTCTCTGGAAAGCCTTTCTTCTTCTTCTTCTTCAGCTTGTAACTTGAAGGTAAGTTCTTCATCAAGCATCAATAGATCTTTCTTTGACAATTTCTTCACAGGTTCTGGTTCAACCATTTTGCCTTTACCTTTATCCTGAACATTAAGTTGTGATGGTTGTTGTGAAGAAACTGTTGGTGTAGGTGCTTGCTCCTGTTCATGAATAACAAGCCCTTTTGCTCTGGGTCTTGTGCTTACAGTTGTAATTATTGTAGCAGCAGTTGTTGTTGGTAGTTTAGCACTTTTTGTAAAGGATTCTTATTGATAGTTTCTTCTAGATCAAAGTTTCTCAATGAAAAGCTCTGATATCACTTGTTGATCCTAAACCTAGATCGATTCTTTAGGTTGTCTAAGGTTAAATTACCTTGGATAAATCCAAAATAACTTGTTGTAGAAACTTTGTATGTATATTAAAGTGTATGCGGAATCTACACCTTAATACACTAGAAGTATTATCAATGAAACAGTAAGTATGAATGAATGAACACAAGATGTAACAAAACGCTCTAATATTATTATGATGAATAATACGAGAACTCTGGCTAGTACTAGGGTTTACAACCTTGAAGCTATATCTCTACACACACTTTTTCTCTATTCCACAACTATGTGTCTATGATCTCTTTATATAGAGAGATCATAAGACTTACAAGGAAACATAATTAATACAATTAATTACACATTAATTACAAGGAAACTGTATAAGGAAACTAAATCTTATGTTTAAAGCATATCATCACTCCATCAATAATGTTGATCTCATTTCCTTCTTTAGCATATCTTGTTTCCCAATCAGCATTAATATCTTCAGTCATTGACTTCAATCAACATTAACTTTCCATGTAATCTTCACAATCAACATATAAACTTCTCAATCAGCATTAACTTCAGATGTAATCTTCTCAATCAACATTAACTTTAGTCTTTCAGCAGTATTAAGTTAGTACTGGATGTACTAACTTTGCTCTAGCAGTACTAAGTTTACACTAGCAGTACTAACTGATTAGTACTAGAAATATTAACTCAGTTAATACTGTTAGTTATAAACTAAGTACTAAATTATGCTTGGCAGTACAAACTCTGTCTTGGTAGTATTAAGTATGAAGACTTTAATTCCTAACAATCCTCCCCTAAACTTGATATTTATCTTGTTAATCATCAAGTTTCTTCATTAAAGGCTTTTTGATCCTAACAATCCTCCCCTAAACTTGATGTTCATCTTCTGAATCTTTAAGTTTCTAGTTAAAAGCTTTATCTTGACTTGGAGGATGTAATCAAACACTTCTTTACTTCTTGTACTGTGACTTGTCATTTTGTTGAGTCAACTCTGCTCCTGCTCTCTTTTCATCATCAAATTGATCATGCAATTTCATAGTTGCTTTATAACCAAGTCTTTCTTGCTCTTGTTACCTTTTTGTCTTTAGGGTTGTTTAACCTCACTAAATCTTCTAATTCTGTCTCTGGGTTGCCCTGCATATAAGAAAATTAGTCCTTCTTGGGAACCCAAGCCATTACAGATAGATCTTCCTCTTGCATCAACATAATCATATCTCTTCAAAGTGATTGATGCACTATTAGGTTTGATAGGTCTTCAAACCCAACATGCTGATGCTTTAACAACATTAACCCGATTCATCCTAACAGCATTAACCACTGCCTTTGGTCTAGCAGTATTAACTTGTCTTGAGCAATAGCAACAAACAACATTAAGATAATTTTTTCTGGCAGTATTAAGTGAAATTGGGCCAGACCTAGTTAAGATTTTTCTTGGAACCATGTTTCTTTTTTGATTGGGTTGAGTAATTCTTGGAGAATTTTGATGGTTCACCCTTCTAGCATTGTTCCACACTGGTTTTTCCTCCCTTTGACCATTTAGCTATCTCTTTTGTTTACATGTATACTAGAGGTGATCAAAACTTCCACAGACATAGCAGGCTTTATTGTGCATCACAAAATCATTTCCTAGTTGTCCATTCCAATTCCTCTAATTCCCCTTAGGAGATTGTGATCTATACTTTTCTGCATACCTAACTGACTTTTTAACTGGTTTTTCATGATTTTTAGGTTTTGCAAACTCTACCTTTTTATTAACAGGAAAAATAGTTTCTTTATCAACATTAGGTAAAGATTCAACAAAGCTATTTTTGTCTTGTGATACTTGTTCTTCTACCAAAGACTCATCAAAATTTTCCTTAGAATTATCTGAATTTTTTTATCACAAACAACATTAGACTCTTACTTACTATTCTTAGGACCATAACCTTTGAATTCAGGCTCTTTGAATTCATCAAGACCAGAATAAGACAGATCAAGCTTGTTAGGTCTATTATAAATTAAAGGATGGGGTGGAGGAACTGCACTATACCCTAAACCCTTTTTACTTTTGTCAGTTATATGACTTCCTAACAACTAATCTAAGTCTTTTGAGGCCTTATCAAATTTCTTAATTTTAAAATCAATGCTATCTTTTTCTTGCTTAACTTTTTCAAGCTCACTTTTAAGCATATTTATTTCATAGTTTTTACAACCTACTTCTCTTTTAAGAACTGCAACTTCTTCACTAAAAAAACCTCATTCTTTTTATATGTGATAATTTGATCTTATAGAGTTGTTAAACCTCTTTTATAAGTAGCTGCTTTAAATTCAGATTCATTAAGCTTAACAAGCAAATCATCACACTGTTTCTTAAGAGTTTCATAGTTTTTAGACAAGTTTTAGAGCAAGTTTTATTAGTATATACCTCTGAGTCTGAAAATGCCATTAGAGCCATGTTTGTCTGAACTTATTCTTCTGCCATGTCACTCCAATCAAAATCTACACCATCAATAGCCAACATTGCCTTTGAAGATGTGTCTTCATTGTTTCCTTGCTTCCTAGTGTTGTCTTGATTTTTGAACTGACCTTCCTTGCTTCTTCGTGCTATGCACTCCCTGGTAAAGTGTCCCAACTTATGACAGTTGTAACATTCCACCTTAGATTCATCATACTAGCAATGTCATTAGCATTAATGAAAATGTTCTTGCCTGTCCTCTGATAGTACTTCTTTGCTCTCACACTTAGCAAAGAGAGCTGCCACTTTAGATACATTGCTTCCAAATCATCTTCATGAATTTGCTCTAAGTCCTGGTGTAGGACATTAGAACCATTAGGATTTTCAACCATGATTCTAAATTGATTGACAACTATGAAAACTGTATGCAAAACGTATGTCTCAATAATGCACCTAGGACCTCCTTTTATTAGAATAAGGAGTCATAGTCGGCTTTATCAATACATTCCTAAGATATCTTAATCTTTTTTAAACTATAACGTAATCTCTTAATACAAATACATTATGCATATCTTTCTACAAAATTATCTCTATTTTATATTCACAAGGTATTCTTGTTCTCCAAAACATCTTTATCTCTTTTAAACCGTCTTTATCCTCTTGACTGTATGTAATCTTTAGCCAGTTGTATTCAGCAGCATAAACTTTGTGTACAGCTGTTCTATAAACATAAGCAGTAGTAACATTAGTAAAGCAGTATCAATTTATACTAACAGTAGTATAATATGTACTAGTATTTTTAACATTATACTAGAACACTAACTAATTTAGCTTATATTTCAGTCTTTAACTCTGAGAGTCTTATCTTAACTATAACAGCAGTAACCTTTATACTAACAGTACTAAATTATCTAACAATGTAACTGGACAGATGGTAACTTTATACTACCAGTACTAACTACTTAGCATAATTTACATTATGTACCTGAGCAGTAGTAACTCTAAGAATCCTTGAAGTCTTTTAAGTCCTAACAAATTCCCTCTTAATGCCTCTCTTTTCACAAAACTCACTCATAACTATATTTTTGAGCTCTGTTCCATTGTCACATCTGATTATCTTTACTTTCTTATCAACTAGATTTTGTATCTGAGTTATAAAGCTCTTAAGAATGCCACTAGTTTCATGCTTAGATGCTAAAAAGAAAACCCAAGTAAATCTGCTATAATCATTAGTGATAACTAGACAATATTTCTTATTCATTAAGCTGCTCACAAAAGTTGGACCAAACAAGTTCATATGCAACATGAATAAAGGCTGAGTAATAGATATCTGAATTTTAGACTTATAGGAGGCTTTGTGTTGTTTTCCCTTAAGGCAAGCAACGCAAGTTTGGTCATTTTCAAAATGTTTTATAGGTAAACCTTTCACAAGGTTATCCTTAACAAGTTTATTAATAGTTTTAAAGTTTACATGGCATAGCCTCCTATGCCATAACATTGATTTATCAAGTGTAGCCTTTGCAACAAGACAAGTTAAAACTATTAGGGAACATTAATTTCTTCATATCAAACATGTACATTGTTCTTTTAGGAAAACTTTAAGTGAAACTGACTTTTTCAGCTAACTTAAAGTCAGGAGACAGAAAAAAACATCCAGTGTCAGTAAAAAGAACACTGTTCTTTTTGTCACACATCTGTGAAATACTAAAAAGGTTAAACTGTAACTCCTCGACAAAGTACACATCCTCAAAATCAAGCTTATCAGTTTTAAGAGTTCCTTTACCAGTAATTCTTCCTCCTTTTGCTCCTCCCTCAAAAGTAACCTATCCTCCATCAAATTCTTTGAAATCTGAGGGTAGGAAATTGCTGTCTTGTGCCTTGTGCATCCACTGTCAACATAGCCTTGTTCATTTTTTGTGGATGACCCCTGCACATAAAAATAGGGAATTAGTTTCTTTAGAAATCCCAAGCCAATTTACTTGAATTGGATCTGCCTCGTGCTATCTTACATAATTATTGTCTCTGATAGAAGTAATTTGATGCACTGTTAAGTTTGGTAGGTCTCCAAACCCAACATGTTGAGGCCATAACAACATTAACCTGATTTTCCCTGACAGCATTAACTACTGCTTAATTTGGCCTACAGTATTAACTGCTTTTGGCCTAGCAGTATAAAAACTTCCCTTAGCGGTATTAACTTTTTGGCTAAAATTTTTGTTAGTTAATGTTGTTTTTATTTGCTAGGGCCTCTTTACAGTTGATTGTGCTAATTTAGAAAAACATGACATTGGTCTAGCATTATAAACTATAGTTTTAGGATGAGCAGTATTAACAGGCCTAGTAGTATTAAGTGGTCTTATGCCAGTTTTCATTAAAACTGCTCTTGGAACTATGTTCTTGTGAGCACTAGGGTGAGCCTTTTTAGCAGAATAATTGTAATTCACCCTTGTATAATTATTCCTAGATACCATCCTTTCCCTTTGATGGTAATTGCAGTTAGCCTGCACATGGTCAAAACTTCCACAGACAAAACAAGCTTTATTGTACATCATAAAGTCACTTCCTAGTTGTTTGGACTTCTGATTATTCCAGTTTCTTTGATTTCCCCTAGGAGTTTGTGACCTTCCAGTTGTTTCTCTAAAAACACTTGTACAAATCTTGGATACATTAAGAATTTACCAGACACATTCTCCAAGTTCTTTAGCATACTTTCAAAAATGTATTTTGAAAAGTTAAACTTCTGGTTTGTAGCTAAACAGATAATTGCAGAAGCCATAGTGCTACTAAATTCATTCCATGCAATAGTCTTAGCACTTAGGCATTGCAAAATGATATGAATAAGGAGTTTCCATTGAGGAGAAAAGAATGCCTTATAGAATGTAAGCTTTTGTGAAAGTTTTTCATACCCCATCCTTGTAAGTTCTTCAAAAATGGTAGAATTTGGCAAGCAATCTGTACCTTCCTTATCATTTAGTTGAAGGTCACGTCTAACAGATGCTTCAGCAATGCTTATCTTCTTCCCATCCACTAGGGCTTGTAACTGTACTTCCCCATTGACAGTTTTCACCTTGATAGTAGCCCAGAATTGTTTGATGCATGAAGTATATATAGTAGAATTGATCATTAGTGCATATTTGATAGGGTTTGCATTCAGAAAATCAACAATTTGTTCAAACCCTTCACTTTCAGCAGGTTTAGACAAAAATGCGACCAAATTGTGAGTATCAGCAAACTGTAGGGTCGTCATTGTGTTGGGTTTTGATGATGAATGATGAAATTGAGTTAGGGTTTGTGATTAGAGAGTATATGATTGAATGAAATCGATTAAATGAGTGAATGAAACCCTTAATCGAAGTATTTATAAAAATACCCTCAACAGCATTAACGTTCACCAACAGTTGTAAGTTATGCCTAACAGCATTAACTTTCAACAGCAGTAGTAAGTTTATGCCTAGCAGCATTAACTTTCAACAGCAGTAGTAAGTTATGCCTAGCAGCATTAACTTTGAGTTACCAGCATTAACTCCAATTCCAGTCCAAACACTCTCTGTTTTTAATATATTCAACTCTCTTTCTGTTTTTCAACTCACAACTTCTCTCAATTCTTTTTCTCACCAAATCACTTTGTCTATTTTTTTTCACATAGCTCTCTTTCTGTTTTTCAACTCACAAATTCTCTTAATTCTTTTACTCACCAAATCACTCTTTCTATTTTAACACATCTCTCTTTCTGTTTTTATTCTCACCAACTCTCTCAATTCTTTTTCTCACAATTTTCACAATGTTAATTATACCAGCAGTATTAAGTATAACTAACAGCATTAACTTAGCAGTATTAAGTATAACTAGCAGCACTAATTATACTTAACAGCAAAAACTTTTAATGACATGAATAACAGTACTAATTCATACAAAACTCTAAAAAACATAAAGAGATAAAAGATTTTAAGGATTTAGCATTCCAATACTAGCAATCAAATATTGAAACCTACTTACATCAAAAGCTTTTGTAAGTAAATCTGCAACATTCTTGTCAGTATGGATTTTAACCATATGAATCAACTTCTTTTCATTGCAATCCCTAATAAAGTGATGTCTAATCTCTATATGCTTTGTTTTTGAATGAAAAAATAGGATTTGTAATTATGCAAATAGTCCTGTTATTATCAATAAAGATTTTGATATGCAAGAAATTGTACCCATAATCAAGTAATTGATTCTGAATCCAAAGCACTTGTCCGCAGCAACTTGAAGCAGGCACATATTCAGCTTTTGTTGTGGAATTTGCAACCACAGTCTGTTTCTTGTATTGCTATGATATTAATCTACTTCTAAGGAATTGACAACCTCCTGTTGTAGACTTCCTATCCAAGCTTGCTCCAGCATAATCACTATCAGTGTACGCTACCAAATCAAAAAGAGAATCTTTTGGATACCAAAGACCCAATTTTGGTTGACCTTTTAAGTACCTAAAGATCCTTTTTATAGCATGAAGATGTAAAACCTTTGGGTTGACTTGGTATCTTGCACAGACATACACTACAAACATAATATCAGGTCTTGAAGAAGTAAGATACATCAATGAACCAATCATTGATCTATATAAATGAACATCCACTTCTTCACCATCTTCATCCTTGAGCAAAAGCTTTTGAGTTTCCATAGGTGTGCTTGCTGTCTTGACATCAGTAAAACCAAATTTCTTCAAAATCTCAGTCACATACTTGTCTTGACTGATAAAAATCCCATCCTCCTTCTGCTTTACTTGCATTCCTAAGAAGAATGTGAGTTCACCCATAGAACTCATCTGAAACTTCTTATGCATCATCTTCTCAAACTCAGTGCATAATGACTTCTTTGTAGAGCCAAAAATGATATCATCTACATACACTTGAACTAATAGAATATCACCTTTGTCCCTTCTGATAAACAAAGTCTTGTCTATCTTTCCTCTCTGAAACCTATTGTCCAACAAATATGTTGACAAGGTTTCATACCAAGCTCTAGGAGCTTGATGTAGTCCATATAGTGCTTTTTCAACCTTATATACTTTATCAGGAAAGTCTGGATCTTCAAATCCTGGTGGTTGACAAACATAGACTTCCTCTTCAATCTTACCATAAAGAAAAGCACTCTTGACATCCATCTGGTACACCACAAAGTCTTTAAATGAGGCATAGGCTAAAAATAGCCTAATTGCTTCAATTCTTGCAACAGGGGCAAAGACTTCATCATAGTCAATCCCTTCTTCTTGTGTGTACCCTTGAGCAACCAATCTTGCTTTATTTTTAATCATAATTCCTCTTTCATCCTTTTTATTCCTGAAGACCCATTTAGTGCCTATGGGCCTTTTGCCATTTGGTAAATCCACCAAGGTCTAAACTTCTTGTAATTTGAATTGTAGAAGCTCTTCCTGCATAGCCTCTATCTAGCTTGGATCCTTCAATGCATGAATTACCTTTTTGGGTTCTTCTTGTGATAAAAAGCAAGCAAACAAGCAATTTTGAAAGTCTTTATGGTTTGTTCTTTGTTGAATAGTAATAACAAACCCATGTACCTCCAAATTCTTTGACATCCTTCTTGTTTGTGGAGCTGATTGCAAATCTCCAATCACTTGATCAAGAAGATGATCTTTATGAATTCTTGTAGTTGGAATAGGACTGACTTGGATTGTTGTATCTAAATTGTTCATGTCAGCCTCTACACTAACATCTTCATCATCTTTAAATATGTTATAATCTTCTAATTCAGGCATATTTGGTTCATCTGGAAGTTCAATGCTTGATTTTCTACCAACATCATTAACTTCATTTGTGCTAGTAGCATTAACATTTTTAGTGTTGTTAACACTAGCATCCTTCTCTTGATCATCTCTTTCATCCTCTTTACTTGGATCACCACCTTTTTTTCCTGGTTCTTCAGTAACCTTCTTTTCATCATCTCCTAAAGGTTTAAATCCAGCATCAATAGAACTCTTTGAACTTTGAGAGAATGGTGGATCAGCAGTCCACAATGGTAGCAGGATGAAATCTTTGCCAGGTACTGTCTCCATTCTAGCTTTACTTGCATCATCATATGCTTTTGTACCTGCATTAACATTAGACTGATTTCCTGCAACAACTGGCTTATAATTCATTGACTTTGTTAGTGCATCAATATCAAAAAGCCAATTTAGTCCACTTCCTACAATATTAGGTGTATTCTCACTAAACTGAACATGCAGGTTCTCTTTAACTATCCTAGTTCTACTGTTGA